>JANDKJ010000608.1:0-60234 GCA_028551335.1 Armillaria sp. CMW 4456 | reverse complement strand
CACAGGAAATAGTATTGACCAGTTATAAGAATCAATTTGACAAGAGATAGGACCAGACAAAGGAAACAAAGTATAGTTTTGACAGAGATTGACAGTTTATAGGAATTAGGATGAACAGAATTGTCACAGATAAAGCCAAGACATAACCAGATAAAGCCAAGGAACCCAGAAATAAAGACAAGGCCCACTATTGCACCACTATAGCCACAGAAACATCAATACAGACCAATACTGAGATGATTAGGAGCTCATTTAATACTGACATAATACTGACAGAAGTTTTATACATCCCATCTTCCTTCCCATCCAGTTTCCCAGTTCCACAACATGCACCAGACCAGATAACAGAGACCAAAGGCAACTTAGAGTGTTGGAATATATAGTAACTTCTCATGAGACTAGAGAGAAGTCCCTCAAAGATGACAAGCCAGTCAATGTAGGACAGCCTGATTCATCCTCAACCCTGAGTATGCACTGTATTTTATCAGTGAAATCATCACAAGTACAGAGGTACTCAGAAACTTGTGCACAAACACACAACACACCCAAGGAGTGACTTACAAGCCAAACCAGTTGTTCTGTAATACTGATATAAAGCTGAGACACCACTATTCCATTTTGGTTCTTTGCACTGCAATTGTCATGATTTTAACCCCTATCAACATCATGAGACTAGCCCCACAACTTAGCCACCCAATTGTCACCTCGCTCATCTGCTCACTTAACCCCATTCGATTCTCTCCCTATCTTCACCCGGTTTAGGACTCTCTTTGAATGTACCATTATGACTCACTCAGCTGATGCCCCGGACTCTTCTTGCTGGCCAAACACCAGCACCTAAATATTGTACAACAGTAGCATATGGTCTGTGTATTTAAGTAGTGCAGCTCACACTGGTAAAACCCCAGCCTCAAGCTAAGTTAATTCATACCAACTTACTCGAAACTCACACATTCCGCTAAAGGCCAAGGGACTAAAACCTTGGGCTCAACTTCATGCTAGCAAGTGGCACACCAGGAATACTCGAACGCAAAGTAACTGGTTGTTTGTCATTGTTAGAAGTCATGTGAAGGTTGGGTCTAACAATTAGCTCAAGGCTTCCTCACCCTCTTTCCCTAACATGCTCATCGTGAAGGAAAAGACTGTATGACCACCAACCCAAGCCTAGCCCTCCTCACCATCCCTGCCATCCTCAGGCTGATAGCCCTCATAGGCATTCTCTGGTATTATTACCAAATCATTCTTGACTGTCTCCTCCCCCTAGTCGCCTTCATAAACAGGTTCTATGTCATCTTCCCATGCAGGGCAGGGCATGGTCCCACCCTTGGAGCCAGACCAGACCTCCCTCAACACCCAGAAGTCAACAAAGACTTGGAAGGAGCATTTCCACCTAGGCCAGCAATGCCCTTCGCCGTCCACACCTGACCCAGACATGCCTACCCCCTATTGTCCAGCACCACCCCCTCCTCACCCCTCCCAGATTCCCTGGTTGATCCCACTGGAAGAGATCCAAGTGACCCTGCTGCTGCTACCCTCAACCGATCCTTTGCTTGCATGGACCTCGATGACTTCTTCAGGTGAGCGAGGGAAGCAGGGGCTGTTTGGAGCAGGAATGAGTGCTGAACAAGTAATCAGAGAGTACGAGGCGACACATCCACCAGCCCTCCGCCGGACCCTCACACACAAGAAGATCCAGCAACACCCTCCGACCCCCAGTCTATGTCGACTACATCTCCTTATCATCATCATCCATACCAGCGATGACCCTTGCAAACGAGCTGGTCGTCCCGCGAAACATACCAAACCCCAGGTGCATTCCCTCTGACCACTCCACCCCCAGTACATCCCCCTTCCTCACCCCCAACGAGTCCGCCCAGCCCCCTCTGGGTGATTCCCACATCCCCTTCCCAAGCAGCAGGCAACCTAACCCCATTCTCAACCATACTAGCGCCCCCAGCAATGGCCCCAGCAGTCAGTCTCCCAGCGAGCGAGACCTCATTCCTCCCATTCGATCTCCCGGAGACACTGACAGTAACAGAGGGATCAACTCTGACACCAGCAGAGCCGGGGCTCTCCCTCGCCCCCTTCGGTCTTTCCTCAGGTCCAGATATTCAAACCCCCATGTCGACCTCACCAACGACGAATAAAGCTAAAGAAGTGGTCATGTGGGATGAGGTAGAAGTGTATATACAAATAGCTGATCCAATGGTAGCAGAGTTGATGAACATCCTGGACACCCCAGAGGCAGTATGGGAGTACTTTCTTAATTTAGCTGCTGATCAATATTGATACATAACCAGTTTCCCAGCCAAGCAGCCTGTCAGAACACGAACGAATCCCCAAGATGAAGATATCATAACCCAAAAAACTCTTAATCAGGCAAAGGCCTGGGCCACTGATTACATCAATCAAAGTGATAGGAGCTACCGAATCACGCTGGTAGCCGTGGCCAGACCAGAGTCAGCCAGGCCCTCTCACGTGCAGCCACCCCTGCAGGGAGGAGTCAAGAGAAGGCCACAAGAAAGACCCAGCCATGCCAGAAGGAAGGAGGAACCCTTCACAGGACTCCACCGGATCCTGGGAGAGGAGGCGGAAGAAGGAAGAACTGGCCATTAAGCTTGAGCAAGAGCTAAAGGCCGTCCGAGTCGAACTCGCCGCTAGCAAACCCAACCCAGGATGGATACCCGAGGAAGGGCACGGCAATGGCTCTCCCCACCCCTCACATGACCCAGACCTCGCCTCACTACCAGACTACCTGAGCAGGCCGCCAGGGATGCCACCTACTAATCCCAGACCAAACATGGTCATCAGAGATTTCTGACTAAACGTCAAACCCATCCTTGTAAAAACCCTGGACCCCTTCACCAGCGAATCTGACGACATCCACCATTTTATCTGCGACTGCGAACTCTACTTTCAAATGTTTGCAGGATTCTTCACCGACACCAACAGAGTCGTATTCGCCATCTCCCACATGATAGGACTGGCCAAGGATTGGTTCGTCACTCTCCAGCACGATCTAATTTCCTGAACCAGGGGGCACCATTGGTTCCCCTCCTGGATCGACTTCCAACAAGCCCTCATTGCCCACTTCGAGGACCCAGCCATGAAGGAGAAGCACCATGCGGCCATGCTGAATTTAAAATGGCAGGTCAGGAAGGAAACCATGACCAAATACTTCCAGAAACTCAAGAACTTAGCCATCAAGGCTGGACTCCAAGATGCGACCAGAGAACAGGATCAGTTGACAATGGCCCTGAAGGCCGGAGTGCCGGAAGGAATGGTAAACTGAATCTCAGACATTGGAATACTGGTACCAAATGGCTATTACGAGTGGAAGGCCCATATCAAGAGTAATGATGAACACCGCCAGCGCAACAAGGTCGTAAACAGCATGTTACACCCAGGATGACCAACGATGACTACCCACCCTGCCAAACCACCCCCACCTACGAGCCCAATGGCACCAACCACGATACCCTCCGGCGACAGGAGGACCGGGACGGGGACGACTTATGGCAGTCAGGGATGCCCCATGGACGTCGACCAACTCTGAGCCCGCGACGAGGGGAGATGTTATAACTGCAACGAGAAGGGGCATATAGCAAAGAAGTGCCCGCAGCCAAAGGTAGATAAAAGCAGGAACCGATGAACCTGCACCCAGATATGCGAGATCATCAGCAGATACAAGGACGAATATAGCACCACACCAGAAGACTTGGCATCGACCTCCAGAGTCGAGGAGGTAAAAGGGTAGGCCAGTGTGTGAGCGACTCCACACAACCGGCCCAAAAAGAATATAATAGTGTGTCATCAAAATCTTGTACTAGTACTTATACACGAAATGTAGGATCCCGAGAAACCGAATACACCTATACTTAACCAAAAAGAGTCGAACCGCAGGCAGCCGAAGGACTGGCAGGAACAGAAACATGTGACCGTTCCTGCAACTGTACCAGCCGAACCTGCCGAAGGCCCTAGGCTACCTGCCGAGGGCATGGCTGAGGTGACCCCGACCTCGGCAGAAGAGTTAGCAGGGGAGCCCTCACCACAGGTCGCAAGTGTCCCAGCGAGCAAGAAGCAAGACCGCTAACCCAACTAGCGATGGGGGCCGAATGGGGGCCTGCATGCCCCATACGACTAACAAGGTACCCATCCCACATCCTTCCTTCCCGTACCACTTCCAGAACGGGAAATGGACCATGCACCCTTGGGACTCGGTGACGGGTGCCATCATCGGACTCACCACCGACGAACAACCACCAGAGCCGACGCCCACAACCAAATACCCCCACGACCCTAAGGAGTGGCTCAAACCCTGGGGTGCCGAATGGGTCTGGCGTTCCCTATTCGCAGTCATGCCCGCTGCAACCAGCACCTTGAGGTGCTGGGTGCACAAGGACCGCCAGCGGGAAGTCACCGACGACCTCATCCAACGCCTCCGAGCTGCTCAGCAGTCAAAGGCCCTGGAGTGGCTTGAAGAGTTAAAACAGCCAAGACGTTTCATCCACGCTGCCCAAGCATGCAGGAAGGACCTACTGGTACCAATCCAGTTGGAGACATTGGAACAGAGGAAGACTATTGACACGGTCGCCCTAGTAGACAGCGGGTGCACCGGAAGCTCTATCAATCGAACGTTCATGGAAAGACACAACCTCGCCACCCGAGCCATGGCTCACCCCATACCAGTCTTTAATGCTGACAGCACCCGAAACCAGGCCAGCGAGATTAATGCATTTGTCGAGGTCCGCCTCCGAATTGGCGACCATGACGAATGAATAGACCTCACAGTCATGGACCTAGGAGACAAGGACATCTTCCTGGGTCATGACTGGCTCGTCCGACACAATCCCCTTGTTAACTGGAGCACAGGCAAGATCACCTTTGCCCACTGCCAGTGCCGACACAATCCCCTCACTCCCCCCGATGCGGATGAGGCCGACAGGTGGGACGAAGAGCTGGAAGAAGGAGACACGATCCTCGCCATCGACATGACTGAGGAAATAAGGCTGCAAGCACACATAGCAAATGACCTCGCTGCATCCAATTATGCGACCTGGCCCGAATGAACCTTTGAAGAAATGGTTCCCAAATGGTGTCAGGATTTTAAGGACCTATTTGCCAAAGAAAACTTCGATGAACTCCTGGTGCACAAACCCTGGGATCATGCGATCGAACTGACCCTGAACGCCAAGGCCACCTTAGACTGCAAGGTCTACCCCCTCAACCTACAAGAACAAGAGGAGCTAGACCGCTTCCTCGATGAAAACCTAGCCACCGGAAGGATCTGACCGAGCAAGTCGCCCATGGTGTCCCTGTTCTTCTTCGTCAAAAAGAAGGATGGGAAGCTCCGACCGGTACAGGATTATCGAAAGCTCAATGAGATGACGATTAAGAACCGCTACCCGCTACCACTCATCTCTGAGCTAATGGACAAGCTGAAGGGGTCCCGATATTTCACCAAGCTAGATGTCCAATGGGGATATAACAACATGCGCATTAAGGAGGGGGACGAGTGGAAGGCGGCGTTTCGCACCAATCGCGGACTCTTCGAACCAACCGTGATGTTTTTTGGACTGACCAATTCACCTGCAACCTTCCAGTGGATGATGAATGACATCTTCCACGAGCTAGTCGCTACCGGCAAAGTAACCATCTACCTCGACGACATCCTTATCATGTCCAGTAGCCGGGCAGAACATCAACGCCTAGTATGGGAGGTACTGGCGACCTTGCGAAGGCATCACCTATACCTCAAGGCAGAGAAGTGCGAGTTTGAGACACTCGAAACAGAATATCTAGGAGTTATCATCAGCGAAGGAGCCATCCGCATGGACGCTATAAAGATGAGGGGCATCACTGAGTGGCCTGTACCCACTAAAAAGAAGGAGTTACAATCATTCCTCGGATTTACCAATTTTTATCAACGATTCATTTGAGACTATAGCAAGATTGTATGGCCAATGATGAAGTTAACAGGAAAGGAACCTTGGGTGTGGGGAATGGTGCAACAGCAAGCATTCGAGGAGCTAAAGCGCAAGCTGGCAGAGGATGTGGTACTAGCCGTACCGACGGACGAGGGGAAGTTCAGAATTGAGGCCGACTCTAGCGAAGGGGCAATCAGCGCAGTACTATCCCAGCAACAGGGTACTGCCTGGAGGCCAGTGGCATTCCTCTCCAAGGCCCTAACCGTAACCGAACGGAACTATGAAATTTACAACAAGGAACTACTGGCCATCATGCATGCTCTTAGCAAATGGAGACACTACCTCATGGGGGCGGCACAGACGTTCGAGATCTGGTTGGACCACCAGAATCTCCAGTACTTCCGACAGCCACAGAAGTTAAACCGATGACAAGCCCGGTGGGTTACAGAACTAGCCGAGTATCACTTCACTTTACACCACAAGCCCGGTGCTGCCAATCATAAGGCCGACCTCTTAAGCCAAAGGGCCAACCATGACCAAGGTGGCAACGACAATCGGGAAACCATCGTACTACCAGACAAATATTTTGTGACAGTGGTGCACATCCGAGCCCTACAGATGCCGACAAGAGGAGAGGTAGAAGAGAGGATCAAAGAAGCGACGAAGGACTCGACCTGCTGGGACAAGGGGGTCACCAACTCGCTCAGCCACGCTCGAGGCATCGAGCAGCGAGGAGGACTACTTTTCTACGATGGCAGGATATACATTCCCCCCGAAACCGCACTTCAGGGAGACATAATATCCTACTGCCATGACCACATCACCGCTGGACACCCAGGAGTTGCCAAAACCAAGGAGCTCATACAGCATGACTATTGGTGGCCACATCTGGGGAAGGACATCAAGAGATACGTCAATGGGTGCGAAGCCTGTCAGAGGACCAAGACAAGGACACACCCCAAACTAGCCCCACTGTACCCAAACGAAATACCAACTGGACTGTGGGCCCACATCTCAGTAGACATGATGACCAGCCTCCCCAAGTCAAACGGCCACGACGCCATCCTCCTGATTGTCGACCGATTTTCAAAACAAATCATCCCAGTCGCATGCGACACCGAACTATCATCACAGGGATGGGCAAGGATCCTACGAGATCATGTATACGTGCACCACGGTATGCCTTCAAAGGTCATAAGCGACCGGGGGCCCCAGTTCATCTCAAAATTCCTTAAAGAATTATACCGACTCCTCGACATCAAAGCTAACCCCTCCACCGTGTATCACCCTCAAACTGACGGACAGATGGAACGAGCAAACCAGGAAGTCGAAAAATACCTTTGACTTTTCATCAACCACCAACAAAACGACTGGGCTGACCGGCTGCCCCTAGCTGCATTCCAACATAATAATCACATCCATTCAGCGACTGGGAAGAGCCCCTTTTTCATTAACCACAGATGACACCCCTGAGTAGTAGCCGACAGCACGCCCTGGGGAGACAAGATACCAACGACGATGGAATTCACAACTGAGATGAAGAAGATACACGAAGAAACAAAAACAGCACTGGAGAAGGCTGCACAACAGATGAAGACTAGTTACGACTGCCACAAACAGCCATCCACCCAATACCGCGTAGGCAACAAGGTATGGCTAGACGCAACGAATTTACACCTGCCACACCCCAAAAAGAAACTCAATGACAAACGCGTCAGACCCTTCCCAATCCTTGCCACCATAGGGTCTGCGGCATACAAACTCAAACTGCCCGCTACGTGGCGAATCCATCCTGTCTTTAACAAGTCCCTACTTACCCCATATATTCCCCCCACATTCCCATCGCAAATAACAATGCCACCGCCACCACTGGATATCATTAATGATGAAGAAGAATACAAGGTAGAAGCAATCGTCGACAGCAGACAGAGACAAGTCAGAGGAAAGAAAGACCAACCATCAAGACTAGTAACAGACTATCTGGTCAAATGGAAGGGCTATTCTGACGAAGAAAATCAATGGGTAAGAGAAGATCTACTCGAACACGCAACCGACGCAATCGCAGACTTCCTAAAATCACAACAACGCATAGTCGCACCAGCAGTCGGGACAACTGCCTTAACAGGGGGGTAATGTCACGATTTTAACCCCTAATTGTGTCACGTTTTAACCCCTGAATACGCCCTAACCCCAGACACGTCACTTAGCTGCTCCACTGGTGCCTCGCTTCTCTCACTTGCCTAAACCCGTTCGATTCCTTCTCTATCTTTGCTATCCTCACCACTTTTGGGATTCTCTTTCAATGTACTATTACACCTCGCTCAGCTGACACTCTGGACTCTTCTCGCTGGCCAAACACCGGCACCTAAATAACGGACAACAGTAGTATACGACTTGTGTATTTAAGTAGCATGGCTCGTGCTGGTATAACCCCAGCCTCGAGCTAAGTTAAATCTATACCAACTTACTTGGAACTCACCCACTATAAGCCAAAGAGTCAAGACCTTAGTCTCAACTTCACGCTAACAGGTTGATGCACCGGTGTTACTCGAACACGAAGTAGCTGGTTGTTTGTCATTGTTAGAGTCACGTGAAGGTTGGGTCTAACACAAATATGCATAGTGTTTTGCCAGTGGAATCGACACAAGTATGGAGGTACTCAGAAAGCTCACACACAAACATACAACACACCTGAGGAGTGACTTATGAACAAAACTAGTTGTTCTGTAATACCAACACAAAGCCGAGACACCACTATTTCCATTTTGGTTCTTCGCACTGCGATATTCCAGAAGTATCTGACAACTATTCACCAGTTTATGTTCAGAGATCACTAAACCATCTGACCACCTCATCAATGTACCATCAAAAGTCGCAGTTTGAGAGATGATCTACATTGTAAATCTCATCTGCCAACTCAAAAAGAGAGTTATTGTTTGGGACCTTGTGCAGCGACCATAGTCTCAAGATTGTGGTTCAACTCATGCCAATAAGGATTCATCCACCAAATTTCATGTTGAATTCACCTGGCATGCTTTGAGTCCAAGTCCACTTCACATACAAGCTGGGCAGACAATGTATCCCATGATACATTGAGTTGGAACCATGAAGCAAAATCTATTTATGTACCAATAGAAATCATCCCATTGTATGTCCCCCAAAATGATTGTTCGATGTATGGATGCCTTTCAATGCCAATTCTTGAAGAACTTGTCCATAGAAATCTGAGGCCATTCATGCAAGATGAAGCATCTGTGGTAGCCAATCATCATGGTGAGAAGAGGAGGTGTGAATGGGAGAAACATTAGCTCTATTGCTGAGTATATATATGATCAGTGCTGTCATCATGAATGTGGTTGGCAGTAAGGTAGATGTCACTAGAAACAGGTACCTTTATATAAGCAGATTGTGACCGGCACTTTTTCCCTTAAAAGCAACTCAACACATCAACAAATAGAGATTGTATCCCCAGTGATATGTAGCTACAGTATGGTTCTCCTGATTCTAGGAAGAAATTTTGAAAAAAAGATATATATTGAGCCATATTTTGGGTTTTTTTTTTCTTTGCTTATATTAGTTTCAAAGTCTTCCACAACCATGAATCCACACTTTTTCATTTTTTAAAGCTGAGGTGTTGGCACATACACAGCCACATTCATAGCCACATTATGTCAGCACAACTACATCACACTCTCCCATTTATGGAAATAAACCACAGCCACCCACAGCCACAGTCATGGTCACAGTCACTGCTGCAGTTACAGTCACACAGGAGATATTATGGGCACTGTATATTGCCTCTTGAAATGTATGTTAAGGTTAGAATGTCTCTACTATAGCATCTTGAAACATTATTATACATTTTACTACATTTTGTACCCAGTCAATGCTTGCTAAAAATTTTCATTTTCAAACCTGCACATTTGGTGCCGTGATGTGACAGTGACGTTATGCTTACATAAAGGTACCTGTTCCTAGTGACGTCTACCTTAGAAGAAAACGCAGTTTGATGAGATGTTACTTCACGTGATACGAAGTTACTGTGACACTTTTTGCAAGTTTTCTTTTTTTATTTCGAGTCGATTCCAAGTCGAAACGGCGAACTCGGAGGATTTTGCCTGTATAAAGGTGTTACTGTTGAAGGTTGGTGACTCCTACTGTATGAATTCAAGCGATCGATTTTGGCAGATTACTTACGTATAGACAGATTTTCGATGACTTCACCGGTCTTATCAGCAGGGTTTCCTCTACCCCAAGAACTGACGGACATGATCATCGATGAACTCGAAGAAGATCTCGACTCTTTGCGCGCTTGCTCTCTTACCTGTCGTTCCTTCCTACCCCCGTCGCGCAGGCAAATGTTCTCTGACATATCTTTCGACAACGCAAATGAAATTCAAGAATTCCATGCTATCTGCACAGAATCTCCAGAAATATCCCGTTGCGTAAAGTACTTGTCCTTGCAAAAAAATTCCAGGACAGAGTTTTACGATAGATGAACAATTCATGACTGTCATAGAAACTAATTAACGTCGAATTACTCTGGTTGGAAGATCTGTCATTGCGTGATCTTCCCATGACAGTCGCAGTCAGGCTTTGTTCATACAGACTGACGACCCTAACACTTGACGGTTTAACTGTTGATAATATCCAGGAGTAGGACTCGTTCCTTCGCGGCTGTCGTTACCTCCAAAAATTGGAAATATTTGACAATCTTATTGTAAAATGCGACCAGCTTGACGCCCCCCTTTGTGAGGAAGATGGCCTTTCAACCATTCCTTCCCTTCGACATCTCACGATCACATGTACACCGCGTTCCCGACGTCTACTGGACACGATCCTTACCTACCCCACTCCGCCTGTGCGTATCGACGGACTGGAGTGTTTCACCATGCATATGCAGTCCGATGGCGATCCTGATGACCATTTGAGGGTAGATAATCTTTGGTTGTGGAAAAGAATTATAGACCTCAATCGCGATCGCGACGCACTAAGGAGTGTCTCGACGTTCTCCTTGCAATTGTGTGTCGATGGCCGCAGCCCTCCCCCCTTCGATCTTCCATTGTCTCACCTGTGTAAACTTTCCGTGGACCTAGCAGATTACCCAGATGTATGGGACGCCAATCCGCTTCCTGTCCTAAGGTGGTGGACGAACGCCTTCAGACCATCGCGTAATGTCCCGACTCGTCTGGAATCTCTGACAATACGGTTATTTCTTGATGCCGCGAGCACCCGGTGTACCTCCATCGCAGGTAAAGAGGCTTGGACGAGCCTAGACTCAGTTCTAGGAGATGAAGGCTACCCATTCCATACATTAACGATACGTCTAATGAAGGATGAAGATACCTCCTTTATGGAACTATCAAGAATTCACGATGTCATGGAGAAAGTCATTCCATGCCTCGCCTTGTCCAGAAGGGGGCTCTTTCTTTCATTAGACATTCAGACTACAGGTGAACAAGAATTTTGTGGCTCTAATTTATTTTGATCGTCTTCCTAGTGAATCCGGTGAAGAATAGTGGGGTGTTGTCTACTGAAACAAATATCGTGGCGAGATGGATTGTGACAAGGCTCATACCGACCAATACGATATTGGCATAATTTGCACGCCTTTCATTCAATAATCAGATGTGTTCTTCTTTTCCTGCATAGTATAACATACGATGATACCAGGAGTACAATTTTCTATACTTTTCTTTTTAATTCTCAGCAAAATGATGCCGAATTGGCGTATCCCAACAATCAGTAGAATGTTCACAACAACTTCGAACCCCTTCATGTAAAGTTCTGTTGTATGATCTCTCCCTCTCTCTGGGGTATAGCGAACATTCCCTCTTTTTTTCTCTAAGCTTTAAAGTTTCTTGTACCTCTTACTTCAGCTCATAGTTTTCTTAGGATTTTCGTCATTGCTTTGACTTGGTTTCAATTTCTCTCCAATACCTGTCCGTCTTTCATCACGCTCTCGTGGTCGACACCCAGGGTTTGGTTCCCTTTGGGGTCTTGATGGATGCGACGAATGCTTGTGAACTAAATGAACAGGATAAGAAATATAGAACTTAGAATATTCATGAAACATAGTCTTCTCGACATTTTACATTTTACTATCTCCTTCTCATTGATTGTTCTCCCGCTTCGAACTGCGCCATCCCATCTGTTGCGGCGATTTATCATCCATAGTATATGTCTAAGAAAAAATGTAGTGGGTGAACGAGGAACCTGTGCTGCTTCAATTGAGTGACTTGATAAATCAGAACTTCAATGGATAGAACAATCAACAACCTATAATTCACAAGCATTATTTCCATATCTTTTGGCGTCTCGTACTTCACATACTGATTGTACAAACAAGCCACCCTCTTCTTTCCGACTGTCCAAGCCGTTCCTGCCTCTGGGCCATTTTTTCATTCGTCGGAACGATGGGTGGACCTGATATTCCTCCTTGAATCTGATGATTTCTCTCTATCCCACGGTTCGAACGCTCCACCCCCAATATCAGTAGTTTTAAAACTCGGCGTCTTCACCAACCGCTCCGACTCGGACAGTCGTACAGTGACATAATCTGGCTGTTGCAAACCCTGCGTGTAGAGCAAGGTTTGCACGAAGTCTGGTGCATGGCTCAGGCGGAGCACTAGTGAGAAGCACACAGATCTGAAGATACGCCATCAATACGAACCAGAAGCTACAGCCATAATGAAGTTAGATACCTCTTGTCTTCTGAAACTGTTCCGGTTCGATAGGTGTACCGCACTCTTCGAGTAAGATGAACTTCTTCGGTCTGTAGTGGTGGTGAATAGGCGTAGTTGTATTACCAGAAGTCGTCATCACTAGTGTCATTCTTTCTTCTTCCGCTGTGTTCACGCTTGCATCGGTAGCTTCTTCAATTCCTACCGCCTCATCTATATCATTCTTCTTGGCTTCTCGCTTCGCCTCTCGTGGCCGTCTTCCATTCACGCGTTCCTTGATCCTCTTCAGTGTCCTTGGCCTCCGCGCTGCTTCTTTTCCTTCCTGTACTGGTGGCACAGCAGGAGAGACCATTGTGAAGAAGGCTTTTACTACCCATTGTCCAAGTCCTGAATGTCCCGGGCCTTTCCATCCTTGTGTGGCTGACATAGTCATGTCACCCATCAGGGCATTATCGTTCTCGACGAAAGCCACCACTTAAACTAGACAATATACCTGACAGAAACAGTTTAGTTATATGCAGTGAATTTACGGGTATTTGTTTCATCTTCAAATTTATTTCAGGAGAGAGAGAGAGAGAGAGAGAGAGAGAGACGGACCAGTGGTCTGATAGTCGGTCTCTGGCCTCTCCTTCTACGACGACTGGAACCACTGTCTATGTTAGACGTGGAGAATATCAGAAACGTCTGGTGACCTCAGCGAAGGCGTGCGATATCTCCCTTAGCGTCGATCTGTTTTCGTTGTTACACCGATTGTGATATGGATGGACGTACTTACCACCTACAGGCAGTGTATACAGTTGTACGAGGTTTTTCCTTTCCATCTTTCAACCGACATGGTAGTGTGGGCACCTACTATAATCGCAATCAGATATGGAAAATAGAGAAAAGATTTGTGGACCTTCAGCAACGCTGTCCTTTGATTTACTGTCAAGTCTCGGTAAGAAAAGAATGAGCACCTTCGTGTTTATAAGTACCGCAAGAATCGGTGGTGCTGCTGCTGGTTGGCAGACTGTATGCTTCTGGCCAACCTTTTCTTATTTTCTACTACTACACCTTCACTGCCATATTAACAACTTGCACCAATATATAGTTGGGCATGTGGACTGACAGGAACAATTTCCTCACATTTGCGCTCCCCCGTATCAGCATTCTTATTGTTATCTCATTTAGTAGCCAAATTGCCGTCAAAGTGATAATATACCTTTTTCAACTGGATTCATGTCACGCGAATCTGCAGGTCCTTCGAGAGCAAATTCTCCAGTCAGGGCAGTTACATCGCCGTTGTCAGTGTTGGCTTCACGAGTAATTCTCTTCTTTTCTGGGAGGACTCAAAGCCTGTGAACGAGTGAGCGTCCTTTCACGCTAGAAAATGCATCACAAATGGAAATGAAGAGTGAGGATGTGGACATACCGTCGAAAAAAGTCGCGTTTTGAGAGATGATCTTCATTGCACATCTCATCTGCTAACCCAAAAAGAGGAGAGGTATCATTCGGGACCTTGAGCAGCGGCCATGGTCTTAAGGTCGCGGTAAAAATCGTGCCAATGGGGATTCGTCCACCAAATTGCACGCCGAATTAATCCGACATGCTTTGAGTCCAAATTTGCTTTACATTAGAGTCAGGCATACGACGAATCCTACGATACATTGAGTTGAAACCATGCAGCAAGATTTATTTACATACCAATAGAGACCATCCCATTGTATGTCCCCCAAAATTATTGTCCGACTTATGAACGCCTTTCAGTCTGAGTAGCAGTTCTTGGAGAAGTTGTCTGTAGAAATCGGAGTCCATTCATGCGAGATGAAGCGTTTGCGGTAGCTAATCATCGTGGTGAAAAAGAAAGAGGTGCGAGCAGTAGCAATACCGGCTTTATTGCTTCGTTTCGAGTATACGATCAGCAGTCGTCGTGAACTCAGTTGGCAGTGGAAGAAAGCGCATTTGGACGCCACCTCACGTGATATGAAGTTACTGTGACACTTCGGTGACACTCTCCCAACTTGAAGATTTATTTTTTAATCGATCAAGTCGAAACGGCGGATTCGGAGGATTTTGCCTGTATAAGGTTGCTGCAAGGTCGGTAAGCTACTATATGAATTCAAACGAACGATTCTAGGAAATTACTTACGTATAGACAGATTTTCGATGACTTTATCGGCATTATCAGCAGGATTTCCTCTATCCCAAGAACTGACGGACAAGATCATCGACGAACTCGAAGACGACCTCGACTCTGTGCGCGCTTGTTCTCTTACCTGCCGCTCCTTCCTTTCCCGGTCGCGCAGGGAACTATTCTCTGCCATGGTATTCGACAACGCGGATGATACCCAAGGATTCCATGCTATCTGCACAAAATCTCCAGAAATATCCCGTTGTGTAAAGCGTCTGCACCTTGAGAAAACTCCTGACTGGTGTTTTACCACAGATGAATACTTCGTGCCTGTCATGAATTCTCTAGTTAACCTCGAAATTCTCTCGTTGGAAGATCTGTCATTTCGTGATCTTCCCCCGACAGTCATAGCCAAGCTATGTTCATATAGACTGACGGCCCTAACACTTGTCGGTTTAACTGTTGACGATATCCAGGAGTTGGGGTCGTTCCTCCGCGGTTGTCAATACCTCCAAAAATTGGAAATATTAGGCGATCTTATTGTAGAAGGCGACCAGCCTCACACCCCCCTCCGTGAAGAAGATGGTCTTTCAGTCATTCCTTCCCTTCGACATCTCCTGATTGCATGTACACCGGGTTCCCGACGTCTACTACACATGATCCTTACCGACTCTACTCCGCCTGTGCGTATCGACGGACTGGAGCGTCTCGTCATGTATTTGAAGTTCAACGAAGAAATCGATGACTATTCGAGGGTAGACGGCCTTTGGCTGTGGAAGAGAATTATAGACCTGAATCGTGCTCGCAACGCGCTAAGGAGCGTCTCAGTGTTCTCCTTGCAATTGTGCGGCGATGGCCTCAGCCCTCCTCCCTTCAATCTTCCATTAGCTCATCTTCGTAAACTTTCCGTGGACCTTATAGATTACCCAGACGTATCGGACGCCTATCCGCTTCCTTTCCTAAAGTGGTGGACGACCGTGCTCAGACCATCGCATAATGTCCCGACTCGTCTGGAGTCTCTAACAATAAAGATATACCTCAATCACCTAAGACCCCAGTGTACCAACGCCGCAGGAATCGAGGCTTGGGCGGGCCTCGATTCAGTTCTGGGGGATGAAAGCTATCCATTCCAGACATTAACCATCCGTCTAATGGGGAATGAGGATACCCCTTCTATGGAAATGTCAGGAATCTACGACTTCACGGAGAACATCATCAGAGATTCTATGCCTCGTCTTGTCCAGAAGGGGGCTCTTTCTTTCACCAGAGATCTGGGCGACAGGTAAACACGAATTTTGTAGCTCCAATTTATTTTGATCGTCTTCCTAGTGAATTCGATGAAGAAGACCAGAGGGGTGATGTACACTGATACAACCATCGTGGCGAAATGCACTGTAGCAAGGCTCATACCGACCAACACGATATTGGCATAGTTTGCACGTTCATTCAATAATCAGATACGTTCTTCTTTTCCTGCGTATAACATACAATGAGACTAGTTGGTACAATTTTCTATACTTTTCTTTTGATTCTCAGTTTAATCTTTGAAAGCTAAGGACGTAATGTCGTGCCACTCACTTCGACTGCATTCACTGGTATTTGCTGCAATCAAAAGAGAGATATAGAAACAGACTAGTGATCAGATTGTCAGTCTTTGCCCTTCCCTCTACGGCAACTAGAACCGATGGCTATGTTAGACCTTGAGAATGTCGAATACAAATCTGATGACCTCTGCGTACACATGCGATATCGCCTTTAGCGTCGTTCTGTGCTTTCGTTGTCACATTAGTATCGAGACGGATGGACATACTTACCACCCACAGGCAGTATATAGTTGTGTGCGGTTTTTTTACTTCGCACCCCCTTCGACCGACATGGCGGTTTGGGCACTTCACAGTCAGATCTGAAAGTTAGAGAAAAAGATCCGTGAACCTTTGGCGATGCTGACCTCTGGTTTAATCTCAAGTCTCGGTAAGACGGAGTAGCTTCGTGTTTATAACTCCTGTAAGAATCGGTGGTGGTGACAATACACCTTTGCTACCGTTTCGCAAACTCTGTATGCTTCTAGCCCTCCTTTTCTTATTTTCTACTAGTACACCTTCAATTGCCATATTAACAACTTGTACTAATATATAGTTAGGCATGTGGACTGACAGGAACAATTTCCTCACATTTGCGCTTTCCCGTATCAGCGTTCTTAGCATTGCTGTCCTATTTGGTAGCCAAATTGCCGCCATAGTGATAATATACCATTCTCAACTGGATACTTGTCACTCGATTCTGCAAAGTCCTTCGAGAGCGGATTCTCCGGTCAAGACAGTTACATTGCCGTTGTCAGTGTCACCGTCACGGGTAATATTCTCTTCTCTTCTCCGAGGACTTTAAGCCTGTGAGCGAGCGCGCGTCCTGGCGCACTGGAAAACGCGTCACAAATGGAAATTAAGAGTGAGAATGTAGGCATACCGTCGGAAAGTCGCGTTTGAGAGATGATCTCCCTTGCACATCTCATCTGCTAACCCAAAAAGAGGAGTTATCATTCGGGACCTTGAGCAGCAGCTATGGTCTTAAGGTCGCGGTTTAACCCGTGCCAATGGGGATTCGTTCACCAAACTTCTAGCGAATTTACCCGCCATGCTTTGAGTCAAAAACTGTTTTACATACGAGTCGGACGGACGACAAATGCTACGATACACCGAGTTGCAACCATGAAGCAACATCTGTTTACGTACCAATAGAAATCATCCCATGGTGTGTTCCCCAAAAATATTGTTTGACGTATGAACGTCTTTCAGTGCCAATTCTTGAAGAACCTGTCCATAGAAATCGGAGGCCATTCATGCGAGATGAAGCATTTGCGGTAGCCAATGATCGCGGTGAGAAGAAGAGGTGCTAACAGTAACAATACCGGCGCTATTGCTCCATTTCGAGTGTACGATCAGCGCTGTCGTCGCGAACGCAGTTGGCAGGCGTGCTATTTGGATGACGATGTCACTTCACGTGATATCAAGTTACTGTGACACTCTTTTGCACGATTTTTTTACTCGATTTCAAGTCGAAACGACGAACTCGGAGGATCCTACCCTTATAAACGTGTTGCTGCAAGGTCAGTGAGCTACTGTATGAATTAAAGTGAGCGATTTTGACTAATTACTTACGTATAGATAGAATTTCGATGACTTTATCGGCCTTATCAGCAGGGTTTCCTCTACCTCAAGAACTGACAGACAAGATCATCGATGAACTCAAACAAGACCACCCCTCTTTGCGCGCTTGTTCTCTTACCTGCCGCCCCTTCCTTTCCCGGTCGCGCAGGGAAATATTCTCTGCCATGGTGTTCTTCAAGGCAAATGATATCCGAACATTCCATGCTATCTGTACAAAATCTCCAGAAATATCTCGTTGTATAAAGCGTCTGCAGCTAGAGAAATCTCCAGGCTGGAGTCTCAAGACAGATGAACACTTGGTGCCTGTCATGAATTCTCTAGTTAACCTCAAAGACCTCTGGTTGAGAAATCCTAACACTTAACTACTTGATTGTCGACGACATCCAGGAGTTGGGGTCGTTCCTCCGCGGTTATCAATACCTCCAAAAGTTGGAAATATTAGGCGATCTTATTGTAGAAGGCGACCATCCTGACACTTCCCTTCGTGAAGAAGATGGTCTTTCAGTCATTCCTTTCCTTCGACGTCTACTGGACATAATCTTTACTGACTCTACTCCGCCTGTGCGTATCGACGGACTGGAGCGTCTCGTCATGTATTTGAAGTTTGGCGAAGAAATCGATGACTATCTGAGGGTAGATGGCCTTTAACTGCGGAAATGAATTATAGACCTCAATCGTGCTCACGACGCGCTAAGGAGCGTCTCAGCATTCTTCTTGCGATCGCGCGGCGATGGCTTCAGCCCTCCTCCCTTCAATCTTCCATTGACCCACCTTCGTAAACTTTCCGTGGAACTAGCAGATCCACCATTTGTACCGGACGCTAATCTGCTTCCTTTCCTAAGGTCATGGACGAACGTGCTCAGACCATCGCATAATGTCCCGACTCGTCTGGAGTATCTAAAAATAACGATGTATCTCAATCGCGAAAGGCCAGAGTGTACCTTCGCCGCAGGTAAAGAGGCTTGGGCGAGACTCGATTCAGTTCTGGGAGATGAAAGCTATCCATTCCAGAGATTGAAGATCTGTCTACTGAGGCAGAAGAAGACGTGCTTTGCGGCCATGTCCAGGACTTACCACGTCACGAAGAACGTCATCAGAAATTCGATGCCTCGTCTTGTCCAGAAGGGGGCTCTTCGTTTAAGTACAAATGAGGACTTCGACTTCAGGTGAACACAAATTCTGTGGCTCGAATTTATTCTGATCATCTTCCTAGTGCTAATGAAGAATAGTGGGGTGTTTCCCACTGAAACAAATGTCATGGCGAAATGCATTGTGACAAGACTCATACCGACCAACATGATACCGGCATAATTTGTACGTTCATCCAATAATCAGATACATTCTTCTTTTCCTTGTCGCGGGTCTCGGACGAGTGATCGAACCCCCAAGCGAACGTCTCGCACCCTCAAAGATGCGTCTTGAGGCGTTGTGAAACGGGAACGCCGGAAAGGCGGTCGCTCGTTCAACGTAAACGATGTCGGCGGCGCCTGAAATTGTCTGATTACTCAATAGGACGTCCTAAGTAGGCCCAAGATTCTCCCCCACGACGACGAATGTGCGTTCTTTGATGCTCCATCTTAAACTTTAAGGTTGAAGATGTTATTGAAACGCCGTACTGGATGGGCCGCCTTGTGCTCTGCTCGACGATGCGAGGATCTATCTCACAGCCAGTAATCCATCTTTCAATGCCGTCATACTGAACTTGCGGTATGCACGAGTATCCGCTACCCATTCATAGCGAGAGAAGCCTTCATTTCAACGATGTCTTTTGCAGGGACGCGAAGCGGTCTTCTATATTTACATAGATCAGATAAGTCTTGAACAGTGAGTGACAAGGAGATAGATGCATCGAAGAGAAAGGTACAAGTTCCGTGCCCTCTTCCATATCCTCGCGCAGTTGGCAAGTTATCTGACCTTATGCAGTTGGCGAAGACTCTTTGGTGGCGTGAAACATTCGTCAAGTCTCGTCGTGGACACGAGACCGCTGGATGACATTACGTTTTGCGAACTACGATGTACTGTTGGTCCCAATTGCCTCTACAATGCGCGCCACAACAGTTGGAGCAACACGACAGTTGGCAGATGATACATGAAACAGCCGTTTAGAAGGTTTCTAACTCCCAACACCTTTTGATTTAGTAGGAGGATGCGTGGCAAAGATGCTACTTGGAGGGTCCGACCTGCGCAGAAATTCAGGTTGTCATATTACTTCGTTCCTGTACGACGTCGCTTCAGATCTGGAACCTGAGAGAGGGGGGAGGGGTGACTTCCATTGCAGAGAAGCAGTTCATCTCGCAAAACAATTGTGAAACAAGAAAGCATCACGCCGGTTACTCTGCCGGCACGATGGCCTCAAAGTGGTTATCCCCTTCTTGGCAGATCTGCGTGAGAGTTAAAAACAGATTTACCCAAGTATCCCGACTATGATGAGCCCCGAACGTCGCTTCGGCACTCGAAACCGAGTTATTGTGCGGCGGAGGCGGTTGAAAGTGGGAGCGAAGGAGGAAGACGAGAAGATAGGTACTCAGAAGCGACGCATCACCGATACGTCTCCTGCGGCGGCGCCGTGGCGAATCTGCAGAGGACGCTAGTTAGGCGTCTTGATCTGCCAAGCGCCTATCAGTGCGTGCTGCTTCGCCTTCGTGAAGCCAAACTGCGCCTCAAGTGGCGTGATAATCAAATACATGAACGAATTCGTCTAGTCCACTCATTCATGTGAAAGCTCTTCACAAGATATGACCATCTGACTCATAATAAAATATATTGACGTGTAACACAAAACATCTAAAATCATTTTGTGTGTATGAACCAGTTTATGCTTCTGGATATCCAAATAAAATTGTAGGATAGGGTATGTGCGCAAGGATGGTGAAAAAAATGAGGGCAAGCTATAACGAGCGCACAAACAAGAAGATGCCGGAGCCTACTGTATGTAGTACTTGTACACTTGGGGGATTATAGATAAAGCTGATAATAAGTCTATCGACACAGGGAGTCCAAAATCGTCTAACCATAGTAATATAAGTTGCAGGGCGTCGTCGCCTTCTAGCCATTTGCGGGAGTAGCTTAGTATGAGAAAATCATAAGCCACGGGTTAAGAACAACCTGAAGGGCCTAGATTAGTATGATGTACGATTATATGTTCAACAAGTACTCACAGGGAATAGAAGATGCCCCGAGATCACGATGCTAGAAGAAATAACATGAGCAACAGAACATAATGACCAATGTCCGACCGGAGAACTCACGCAAGAGGGAAGATGACAGCCCAAGAAGTTCCCGGAATACGCCAGCCTTGCGGTGTGATTGGTAGAGAGAGAACGATCATCGCGGCAATACCAATGAGCGACAGAAGGATAACGGGCCAATAACGCTTCCAGATCTTGGGAACTTCAAGGAAGAAATTGGATCGTTCGACTTCCTATGGTCCACCGTCAACTCTGACTGATTCATACAAAGTAATCATGACTAACCTTCGCCGTGGCACCCCACGTAATATTGTAAGAGAACAAATGTGCGAGTAGTGCAACAGAAAGATGGATGCTGAGACCTCCGAAGAAGAAAAAGCTACATACATAATATTAGGCAGGAACAAACACATTAAAAGTTGAAGGCTTACAAGAATGGTATCCAGGTAATATTCTCGAGGAAGGAAGACAGAATACTCCTTTTCCCAAGACGGTATTCCAACAACGTGTATCCGATATTACCGGCGCCTGGGAAGACAACGGTACAAGCCAACCAAATTTCGAAACTGTGCATGTAGTATCCGTCGACGTCGAGAGCCCAGCCAAGAAGGAGATAGTTGAGCACCGACAACATGGCCGAAGCTGCAATTCCATAGTAGGAAAACATATACGCCATCATGCTGATCTTGTAGTGAACCGGGGCAGCTGACCAGATGAATGTGCGCAACTGCTTGGTGATAGGACCAAGTCGCCACCACGATATCAGCGGGTTGAACAGCAGTTCGTTACAACCTGTCAGAACAAAGATGTGTGTGAATGAATATACCAGTCCGGACATCGGCAAAATGGATCAAGGCACGTACCATAGGAATATTTCTGCCAGCGGTTGAGCTCATCATCGACAGTAAGCGAAACACCCTCTTTGAAACCGTTTTCCGAATATGTTGCCCATCGAATGACGTATCCTTTCAGCTGTGTGATCTCAGTTTGCGACCTAACAATAGAATAAAAACCAGACAACGGGTCCGGGCGTACCTGGAGTCGAAGCGCCATATCGAAGTCTTCGGAGACGTTACTTTCCGACCAAATTTTCTTGACGCCATCATCTTCGTCGACGAAGGCCGCATCTTGGATCGCAGACCACCTCAAGAAGGCGTTGTGTCCCACGAACGGGGCAACTTCGCCGTTTGCACAGGCCATGGAGATACACCTGTTTACCCGGCGCGTGAAATGTGTGATTCCGTTCTCGAAGTAATGGTGTGCGACTTGCATAACGTCTGTGAAAGGGGTGGAGAGGAGAAACCGTCAGACACCCAGCTCGGTGTCGGAGAAATGCTCTTGCTCACCTGACTCGTGCTGGATGATGGCGACCTCGGGACACTCTGCGAGTTCTCGTGCGGCATCTCTGAAGCAGTCCTGGAGGGGAAAGGTATAAAGATCGTCAAGCCTCAATCAAGCGCCGCAAATCATGTCACGGCCCACCTCGGGAACAATAGTATCGGAGTCCACAATCAAAATGACATCGCCCATTCTGAGTGATTTACCATTAGAGGCCCAAGGCTTCCACCGTTTACCATTCGCTTCGTAGATGTCCTCGATGGCAAGTTTGAGTGCTTTGTCCTCCAAACATTCATGATCATCATCTGAGCCGGTCCCCGCCTTCTCCGAAGCCTCGAGTTCAGCAAGCTTCTCCTCGAGTTTGAGAGAAAGAGCTAATCCATAGTTCATGTTCGATGCCTTCTTGAAGCGACCTGCTCGTTTGAAACCATCAGGTTCACTCGAGTGTCCGGGACGCCCAACCCAGCCAATGTTATGGTTCGCATAGAAAGCTATTCGCTTCTCCCTCTCGGCTTCGCTGATCAGCTGGATACCATCATCATGGATAAAGATAGCGGAGGTGCCTCCCTGACGCGCGTACGTTTGCATGGCCTTCTTTAGGGACATTACCGAGGGAGCACTAAGGAAGAAGACAGGCCGGATCAGAAGACTAAACATCGGAGACGCAAGGTTCTAGTCGCTCACATGGTCTCCTCCAGACTCTCCTTGTAGACTGGCATCTCAACTGTGACGTGAGGGAGCTTTGCATCTAGTTCTGCGTTAGGTTCGGGCACGACAGCAGAGTAATAGCGAGAGTTTTCGTGGTATTGCGCAACGGGGCCAAGACTGAAGGGAAGGTCATCTGGGTGTTATTAGTAATAGAACGGAAAATGCTTACGCGAAACTGATATTCGTGATGATTTGAAGGGCGAAGAACTGGAAAAGTATGAATTTAGGTATTGGATTCAGATTTGAGCGTGATAACTTACTAGCGACACACAAATCAAAAAGGGAGCGCAAGCAAGCAATGCAAATCTCGTGTAGTCCCCGTCAAGCCGTGCTTCGGAAACCATGGTCGAAACACCGCTTCCAATAAAGTCTAATCCCAGTTATGTCAGGAACGACCAAAAGTAAATTAAAAAAAGGCACAAATAACTCACAGAGAGACAGTGCTGCACCAAGACCTCCATATACAGGCCCAAAGAGACGAATAGGTCGAACAGCCTTGCGGGAACCCTTTTCTGGATCTGAATTGTCCTGTTTCTTTGACTTGCCAGACAACTTCCAGCTCCAGAGACCAGTTGTTGTTTTTTGGCCCGGCTGTTTCTCGCGCTCACTGAGAACAGCAACAGCAACAGCCTCCGAAGCCACGGCAGCAGCCTCGGCGGCTTTAGTACCAGCATTGAGATTATCATCGGATGCAGTAGTTGACGGGGCCGTAGACGTCCCTGTAATTGACGAAGCGATGGTTCCACGGGACCGCCATACAAGCTTCATCAATTTCTCTTCGAAATCCGAACAGAGGGGAATAATGTGGTCAAGGTCGTCAGACCACACAACCAGGACACGCTCATCACGCTGTGTTTGAATCATATTAGACATCAATTGAAATCAAGGGGGGCGAAGGAACAACACACAAGAAAGGCACCGCACTGTTCCTTGTCCGCGCGGATGAGATGGCTCATCGTGTCGAGTACTTGAATTCGGGTGTCGGAATCGAGGTACATGCACACAGCATCTTCTGGTCTATTAATGTGACATGTGAGCCCAGAGGGCAGTTGATCATTCCAGGACGTACACAGTGGACAGGGCAGCATTTACGGCGGCGCTCCTGACTTTGACAGCGATGAGGGGGTTGAGGACACGGACGGCTGCTTCGAATGGTGCCAGATAGCGGTTCTCATATGGGAACACGCGGAATTGGCCTGGCGCGACACGAAGACAGACACCGGCTGCTACATTTTCTTCTGAGGGCTTGAACCAAGCGTCTCCTTGCGTCTAGAAAAGAGAGTTAAGGTTAACATAGGGAAGGGGGGGGAGGTGGACGAGGGGATATGTCATAGCGGGAACTTACACGACCCCAAACATAATGAAGAACGGCATCATAGTTATCATAGTCCATGATACCCAAATGTGAGGGAGAAGGTAAAGAAAGTGAGTGAAGCAACAACCGGAGGAGCAGCAACTGAAAGAACCGATTCCACGAAGGGACGAAGTCTTTAAAGGCCGATCAAGCCTTGGAGCAGTGCAGGGCAAGTCCACCAAGCGCAATTACGGCTGAGAAGACGGAAGAGCCCATCGCAGTGACAGGAAAAGTAGTGACAGGCCGATCCACAAGCATCAGACGGCACAAAAAAAGCCAGGTACGATACGACCGCATGCACGACTGTACCTAGCCCATCGTGATCGAATCCACCGGCCCATCTCACCATGGGAAAAAAAGTGGAAAGAGAGCGGTCACAACATTCTTGCGAACACCCAGCCTTCTTGCGTCAAGAAGTCTGTCACCGTTTAACCCTTCAATGACTGCAGGCACTACATTTGGCTCGTCAAATTCAAAACACTCAGGACCCAAAACCGAATATCATTATCGTCGAGCGCTCGTTTATCGAATGGCGAACGGTGGCTACAATGAGGCTTTCACAAGTCGATTAAATCCTCGCGCTGTGTCTGGAGCCGAACACCTGCAGGCCCGGCGCTCCGTAAGCCCTCTGAGTCTGGAGAGACGATCTGGAAGGTTATGACAAGAAAAAAAAATGGAGAATGGAGAATGGAGGGAAAAAAAAACATATATTTTTGTCTGATTGCACTTGTTTGTTGTGAGTGATCATCGTGCGATCGCTCTCCGACACACTTACCGACGACCACATCATATGGCTGTGCTCCATACGGCCGAATGCGAGCTGGCCAATTTCCTCGACACTCAACTAGAGGCAACCGACTATCGGGCGCGACTGAATACCTTAACGTCCCTATACATCTGCGTATCCCAGACGATAGATATCTTACTATCAACCTGGTACTTCCGTAACAGCCCCTCTTACCCTTGGCTAGCTAAATTTGTGCACTTGCTCACGTTTATTCAAGTCTGCCGTCACTCTGATCATGATCGATGGTATCCCTCAACCAGATGCCGTAACTCGTCGAGCTTGATTATCTATCGCGGGTATTGCGGACAGTAGGTCTTTCGATTCCGCCGTCGATACACGAAGATAAGGCAGAAGAGACGCTGGGTGATGCCAAAAACAAGTTGTGCCACTGATATCGCAATTCTTACGGCCCAAGCAAGCATCATTTCATCCGTATACAGCGCATATGCGTAAGTAGCTTCTTTCGAGGCGGCATCCGCCCCCGGAACGTGTCGTCTTGTCTACTATACTGAGCTAACAAAGTCCTTATCTCTTCAGGACGTTCCTTCGCGAATTTGATGCTCTGAGTTGGAATTTCCCAATCCTTCAATTATTCTCAGTCATTAGCTCCGGTGCCTACATGGCGCGCTTCCCGCATACCTGCTTCAGGTTCTTTACACACGATTGTCAGAGCAGCGTTTGTTCCTCCAGGACTTGGTGCTGGAGCTATATCGACGTCCCCCGTTCCTCTCTTGATTTCCAGGATCTACGTGACAACCCCAATCTTCTCGGTCTTCTCTTTGATATCCCTAGTGTCGGATAAGACTCATTCACTAGCGTCATTGGTGTCATTGTATCCATTCAAGTCCGTATCTATCATCAGCGTGGAGGTTTCCAGAGACTTCGGCAGCGAATCAATTGACCGTTGGACCCGCTGCTCGCCCTACTCGTCCTAACAGAGTATCAGCTATTTTTGACAAGATGCCTGTAAGCGGGCCTCATGTATGGCCTGCCTTCGCTATTGTCACGATTCCCATGAAGATACCGCGGCTTCAATCTAGTATCTCACCATTCACTCAGGCTGAGCTATTATCGTTTGACGTTTTCAGCGAATCAACTGCCCCTATCCGCGCCTTGAGCATATGGGGTAAGAAACAGTCGCGCCCGATAGCTCTCTACACAATACCCCATTCATATGCGTATCCGCAGCGAGGCACGTCTTTCATTTTTTTTTTGCCTTCCGTGACATTTCTTCCGACAGCGAGTCTATCTGGCCTCGGAGCACATGAAATCCTCGTTCCGGCGGGTTTTCCCATGTGTTCCACATGGAGCCGATTCCGTTC
This sequence comes from Armillaria sp. CMW 4456, assembly GCA_028551335.1. Lineage (NCBI taxonomy): Eukaryota > Fungi > Basidiomycota > Agaricomycetes > Agaricales > Physalacriaceae > Armillaria > Armillaria sp. CMW 4456. The sequence goes on along the minus strand of JANDKJ010000608.1, from coordinate 33,653 downwards.
TGCACTTCATTATACATTATTGATGGCCAGTGCACCTGGATTTTGACCTCTGTCACTGATGCCAGGGCAATGCCCAGCTCAGAGATTATTCGAATACAGGGCCATGCACTTGCTGTTTTGTATTAGTGGCAAGATAGCCTGTGCACTTTGTCCTTTTTCATAGGGTGGGAGCTTGTTCTCTGGCGACTTATCTGCATCATCTGTTTGACGGTGACTTGTTGTGCCGACCCTACGAATGAAATGCCCGCCTGGTTCCGACATCAACGGCTCTAGACGAAGTTTTTTGTTCTGCGTGCACATTAAACGACTGTGTTTCGGATTGGCGGTAGAGCGATTTCTCGGTATACCTGGGACGATAGACTCGAGAATCTGGCCAGACCAACAAGCTTTTGTGTGTCGCGACGAACGGGCCACTATCTCCTTGGATCGCAAATTGGCATCAAGTTGAGTGATCTACATAGCCGTGTTGGGGCAACAGTATCTCCGACCTTACGTTGGAGAGAATGTCCGGGCCGGATTTGCAGCTTTGAGAGTCAAATTTCCGGCGTTGATGCATCTTCGAATGTGACACGAAAAAGTATCTGGCCGGGAGCATACAGGGGGATTCTGGACATAGAAGAGGCGTCACTATCTAATTCAATCAGATGACGGCGTTACACAATATATGCCGACGTCTTCGAATCTGCATCAAGGCTACATGACAGGGCGTGGGTATACGTACACAAGCGAGATCGGTTCCTTCGAGGAACGAGATCATCAACATGCTCATCGGGGCTGATGCTGGCACGACTCGATGGAAATGTTCGAATCGAAGTGCTGATGCGGACCTAGGCGTCCGGTATCCCGTGGTTTTATAACGATTCGGAAACGTTAATGGCCTCTCTGAAGCTTCGGACCCCAGCCGACGATGCCTCCCTCTGCTCAACGCCCTTCGTCCTCACAAAATGACGAGCCTCGTGCCCATGCCCATTTTATCATCGAGTCTGATGGCGAGCAGAACGACACCTTCCCTGAGGTGCCAACTCCCTACCGGTCACACTCCAGTTACCGTCGTGGCTCGATAGAATCACCACCCCAGACACCTCGCACCAACAGCTTCACCCAGTCGACGGCGAGGAACCCGTTCTCACCGCCAGCCAGTGTGCTCAGCTTCAGCACGCCTGCAGAGACGCCCATGCAGACACCGGGATTTATCCCATCGCAGTATCCGTTTCCCGACACTGCACCGAGCGGCATTACGTCGCTCGCCACAAGCGTGGCTGATTTGCACCGTACCTCGTCGTCTTTAGGTAGTCGCCCGCCTACATCCGAGAGGGCCAGCTATCTCGTGCGTTCGCGGGAGGCGTTCACCTCTCCCCCCTCCCGGCCCCTCACTCTGTATCATACCCCTCCCCCCACCAAAGTCACGAGGGAACGGCCTAAATCAACCATGCTCACGGATAGCGATGCCCTCCACAAGCCCTGGACGGAGAAGAAAGACCGCCGTGCTACCATTGCGTACTTTACAACTTATGGTGTAGCCTGCCTCGGTCTCGTCGCCAGTTTCCTCAAGATCTGGTTTGATTACAAATCTCTATCAGTCATGACTGGTAACTTGTGCCCCGTCCTCGATGAGGACTTCTCGAGCGGAAATGACGTCTTTGGCGATAATGGTGTCTTCTTCCGAGAGGTCGATATGAGTGGCTTCGGGTAAATGCCCTTCCCTTCGGTCTCTTCCGCCGCTCTAACCGAGATGTTCATAGGAACGGCCAATTCGAAATGACCACTTCCTCGCTTAATAATTCTTTTGTGTCCAACAACCGCCTCTATATCCTCCCAACACTTACCGAGGATAGCATTGGAAGAGACGCAATCCTCAATGGACACGTTTTCAATATCACAGATTGCACATACAACATCACTCAGGGACAATCTTACACTGACTCTTCGACTACATCGAGCGACGGTACCTCTGCAATTGGTAGTGACCAGAGTTTTGATTCCAAAGCCTACTATGCTGCCTGTTCTGCAGTGAGCAACTCTACGACGGGACAGATCATCAACCCTGTTCAGAGTGCACGCTTGAGTACAAGGAGTAGCGCTAATATTCGGTATGGAAAAGTCGAAGTCAGGGCCAAGATTCCAACTGGGTAAGTCTTTACTTTTTGTCGCATTGTATGGAAGACTGATGGGCTCCTCAGGGACTGGGTTCGTGATCACCGCGGCCTCATTTCTGCATACTAACCGCTGGGACAGATGTGGCCTGCTATTTGGATGCTTCCCGTTGACAATGCGTACGGAGCGTGGCCTGCAAGCGGTAAGTAACCGCTCCGTTTCACCTTTCCTTACCTCTCATCGCGGATCTCACAGGCGAAATCGATATTATGGAATCTCGAGGAAACGGTATCTCATATCCTAAACAGTAGGAGCCTTTCCTCCTTGTTCCCTATATATTCGCTAATCTCGTGTGCCAGGGGATCCAACTACGTTCGCGGCTCGCTCAACTGGGGTCCGGTCTCTTGGTTTAACGCTGTAGCCAAGACCTACGGATGGTGGACCCTTCGAAGAGGCACCTACGCCGACGACTTCCACACGTACTCCGTCGAATGGACCGACAAGTTCATGTACGTTCGCGCTCTGACCCAGCAATCAGGTTCCTGACTTCCCTTCTAGGCGGATCTACGTCGACTCCCGTCTGCATCACATGTTCCAGATGAATATAAAAGAGTCCTTCTGGGACCTCGGAGATTTTCCGTCAACTACCACGAATGGATCTGAGACCATCGCGCTCCAGAACCCATGGGTAAATGGATCTATGTCGGCACCGTTTGATCAAAGTAAGTTTTCGACCCGCTTTTTTTGGTACCGCCCCGCTGATCTTTGTTCGTTTTGATAGGGTTTTATCTCATACTGGACATTGCTATTGGTGGCACGAACGGATGGTTCGAAGACGGGTACGGTGACAAGCCGTGGCTAGATGGGTCTTCAAGTGAGTGATGGGCCTGGGTTGGATAAATGATTTACATTGACTGATTGATGGATTTAGCTGCGATGAGAGACTTTTATAACAAGAAAGACACTTGGTATGCGACTTGGCCGGAGGATGTGGAACAGCGCGCCTTTGTGATGTGCGTACCTTTTTTTGGCGTGTTCCTTTTTCTTTCCCTGCTGAAAGGAACTTGATTTTTATCTAGTGACTCGGTGAAAATGTGGGAACGGTGTTAGTATGGCCTCGTCTAATTTATAAGCACGTGTATTGGGTCCACGACATGGACAGCTTGATTAGAGCATTATTACTACGACATTAAATAACTACGATTCGCATTGATTCATAGACTTTCAATGGCATTTTGACTATTTGACATGTATCCAATGCTGGCGTTGATAATATATTCTATGACAGCGAGTTCCTCGTCGTTCCTCGGTGCATAGATTAAGAGATACTCTTTTAGCATCGGTATCCAATTACTTACCCCACTAAGCGGGTGTCTTTCTCCCCAGCCCTGTTCAATAACTAATTGCAGCCACATAATTTGCTAATTGCAGACGGGTCTACAATCTCTAGGCGACAGCATGGAAGAGTCCTGAGAATGAATATGCCTCATTTCCTTGTATCGCCGGACCGTGTGGCACAGGGACAGATGCATCCCCCTCGCCTAATCTCTCACTGTGACGCGACGCGCATATCTCCACCCACGCCCTCCGCGTGTTTCGCGAACACCGCTTCGAGTTTCTGCCGACGGACTCGAAACATGTTATTTAATTGAAAATTGAAAGAAATAACCGGCGACCCTGGCGGATAAGGCCTGAGATCGTCGGGAGTTGTCTGTGGGGGGATCCCGTAAAGGGTCTCGAGCCCCCCGGCGTAGCAGTTCGGGTCCTGGGAGCGTTCGTTGGTGGAAAGTGTTTCGCGGCCAAAGGGTTTGAGCGAGACGGCGATGGGGTTGTACGGCAGGAAGGATTCCCCTAGCTTGAGCCGTCGATCATCCAGGGGACGGGTGAGCCCGATAACGCCAAGGAGGATTGCGCTGCGAGGGTTTGCTGAGAACATTCATTGTCAGGGGTAATACTTGTTTTTTTTTTTTTTTTTTTTTTTTTTTTCGCGATACAAGAACGACGAGCAGCTACCAAATGCCGCCCACCTCCGGCGCTTGCTCGACGCTGAAACTCATATTCCTAGCCGGCGGCTGCGGCAGCAAAAAGGAAATTTTACGAGTGGACTTTTTGAAATGGAAAAAGACAAAGAAAATACTCATAAGCGAGCACGGCGACTTAACGTATAGCCACATGAACTTTTTTGCATAAACTTTACCTTGGAACGAAAATGTAGAAAGGAACCGCGGCTTGTCAATGCCGATGGCTGTGACTGTCAAACCGGTGCCTCGCGGTCGCAATTTCTATATGGTGACTCACACTTGGCAGAACCCACTTGTGACCCTCGAAATTTCTCCGTTTTTTGGTATTACTAGCGAGATGGAAGCAGCAGGAGAACGGGATTTCCCAAGGACTGACGTCGTTTAATACATAGAACCGGAGTCATTAGCCCTGACATGCCAGTGAGGATCTCACCAAAGTCTTGGTCCCCTCCATAATTAAATGCTAAAATGAAAATCATCCCATAAAGCAAGCTGCCGCTCCGAGTGGGATGGAGCCTGATTCAGGATATTGACACACGGGCGAAGGACATGAGAAAGTTCCAGGAGATTTGTTACAACTCCGAGCCGAGACATCGTGGAAGAGTATTCGCGGGGCCGCAGCCTGCACCCACGTGGAACGGCCCGACTTGCTCGTTATCATGAATAGGCCGAGTCTTGTAAACCTCACACCGCTGTGTATCTCTTATGGGCACACATCAAGAAACAGCAGAGTAAAAAATTTAATCCTTTGCTTCCATCTTCGCTCCCTCAGACTCGGAGGCTGCTCATTCTTTTTGCCTGCTTGGCCCGGTGTGTCAACTGTCGATGAACTCGGGGCTCTCATACTTTGCGATGCTACTATGAAAACTTACTATCGGGGGTTAACTTATTGTCTAGTTTTCGATTACTGGTCTCTGCAAAGCAATTATCAGGACATATTTCTCTCATGTTGCTTCTTACACATCCCCGTTCTTCGGCTGCTAGGCTCGACTTGAGATATTTCTATCTAGTAAGCTAATCGGCCTTGAATGTTTATTGACCGATATCAAGTTTTGGAAGAGACGAGGTTTAATGTCTTCTGTCGGTTGTCTTCCTGATTACTGTCACCAACCTTATAGCTCTATTTTATCGATGTCGCCCTTCGGCGCTGGAGTTACATTTAGCTTGATTCCATTGTCCGAGAATGTTTGTTCTACCACGGTTCGTGCTCTGTTTAAGCGATCGGTATGTTCTCTCGTACTGTCCTTCGGTGTGATGCCCTTTCCTTGTCGGCGTTGCGTTTCTTTGGAGGGTCCGGCATCGCGTCTTGCGCGTTCAAGCACTATACTATGCTGGGTGATCTCATATGTCCTGCGTGTCCTGACATCATCAAAGTCTTTGGGAATCGCATTGACTCGAACTAGCTGATACGCCATTGTGATACATGACCAGCTTTCGCTTTTTTCCAGCATTACAACGATGGCCTTCAACGTGGCTGTACCTAAAATATCGGCCCTAAGCCAAATGGGCTTGTACCACCCAAGGATCAGAGTATTTTGATCAATGACGAAAAGGTTAAAATGTATACCAGTTCTGATGAGAGTGATTAGGTGGCACATAAATTGACCTTTGTCGATCAATTCATACAATGATAAGTACTAGATAGACTATAGATAGTACAAATTGACCTCCGTAGTGTGAAGTTTGTATAAACCATGACATACTGGTGTTGAAGCGTCCATCCGGTATCAAACAGACAATGTAATAGTGACTACCAGTAAACAAGCATGAAAGTCGTAGCTTGTATCGGCCCGATTCACCCGATTCTGCTTGCCTATGAGTCACGTGAAGCCACCGCGATGACACGATGGTCACCATATCGGGCGGCAACGCGCTTGTCCCGCTCGTTCCCTAACTGTCACCTCCGTGACGACTGCCAGTACCGGGTCAACGAGCCTGTAAAGGTCGCTTTCCCTAGGGCTTAATGCGGCAAGGTTGTGGTGATATCCACCATGAGCGACCCAGCACCCGCAGTACAACGCTCAGCAGCATTCAACAAGTACATTTTGTACGAGAACAGACTAAAATTCTTCGTCATTGCTTCCAATACCGCCGACTCGAGGCATAGGATTATCAAGATTGACCGCACGAGCCAAGACGAACTTTCCATCATCGAAGATGAAGCAGAGTACAGTGGAAAGCAAATGAGCGCCATGCTCAAGATGCTCGATGACGGAAACAAGAGCTCCGGAGGGCTTGGGAAGGCCAGGATGTTCTTTGGTATTGCAGGTGAGCGGGTTTGTCCAACTTGGCGACTGTAATTACAATGACGTCCAGGATTCGTACGCTTCACTGCGGGGTGGTATATGGTTATCATCACGAAGCGTTCTGTGGTTGCACTACTCGGTGGCCACTACCTATATCACTGTGAAAACACTGAGATCATCCCGGTCTGCTTTAACCAAAAGATCGAGAAGGCGGCGGAAGAACAACGACTTATCAATATCTTCAAGCAAGTTGACATGTCAAAGAACTTCTACTTCAGGTATGCCATTTGCCGTGTCGTAATCATGAAAAACGGAGATGAATCATTTTCAGTTATACCTATGACCTAACTTCGTCCTTGCAGCACAATCTCACCGGCTCCAGTCGCTCCGTGCATGGGAAATGGGCCTTCAACGACAGATATGCTTGGAACTTCAATATGATTGCAACTCCTTTTGAACACTCGCGCGGCTTGGCGAGTCCGCATTGGCTTCTTCCCCTGCTTCACGGACATGTAGATCAAGCCAGTACGTGATGCATGTCTGTCTGCACATCGACTTCTAAGTTGTGGTAGAACTCACCGTTCTGGGCCGCGTCGTTTTTATTACGTTGATCGCAAGACGTTCACGCCACTTCGCAGGGGCCCGATATCTCAAACGCGGGGTCAACGATGAGGTCGGACTGCTTGCTGTCAAGCTCTTTCTTATCTCTTACATTCTTTCAGGGCAATGTCGCAAATGAGGTTGAGACGGAGCAGATAGTTTCGGAGGCACTCACGACACCGTTCTATTACCCAGCCCCAAGGAACTCTTCAGGAAACAAGTACAATCGTCGACCTAGCCCAAACTACACCAGTTATCTGCAGGTATGAGGTTCTTCTCTATTTCCTTGCCTCACTGCTCATGATACGCAGTATCGTGGGAGTATTCCCATCTACTGGACACAAGAGACAAACAGTATGACGCCTCGGCCGCCCATTGAGAGTACGCCGTTCTATTATCCCTGTCACGATTGTACCTCGAATTAATTGTGCTGCGTCCCTAGTCAATGTTGTAGACCCTTTTTACACCGCAGCATCTCGCCATTTTGATGACCTTTTTAAAAGATATGGCGCGCCCATAATGATTCTCAATCTCATCAAAAAGAGGGAACCTGTACCCCGAGAGTCCAAGTTACTGGATGAATATACTCTTTGCGTCAAATACCTCAATCAATTCCTTCCGAAGGATAAAAAGATGGTTTATAGAGCATGGGATATGTCTAGAGCGTACAAAGAGTCGGTATTCCCTTCCTTTCATTTTCCCTCTGACGTAACTCGCCACAGGAAGACGCAAGATGTCATAAGCTATTTGGAGGATATAGCGGAAGAATCCATTCAAGTTACAGGTTTCTTCCATTCAGGACCAGAACCATATTCGCATTATCTGCAGAGTGATTCAGAGTAAGTAAGACCCGTTGTTCCTGGAACCTGTCACTTAATCTATTTTTCCAAGGACCTGGCGAAATACCATCTCCTTACAGAATGGGATCTGCCGGACAAATTGTGTTGATTGCCTGGATCGCACTAACGCTGCACAGTTTGTCTTTGGGAAACGCGCTCTCGGACATCAGCTATACGCGCTCGGGGTCGTTGAGAATCCGAATCTCGCCTTTGACTCTGATGCAGTTAATATGCTGACTGAAATGTATCATGATCACGGCGACAGTTCGTCATGTTTTTGTTATTCCTTATCACATTGCAGCCGTACTGACGTATCGTTAGCTATTGCTCTTCAATATACTGGAAGTGCCCTTGTGAATCGTGTGGAAACCTACCGACGTATGCCTCACTGGAACAGTCACTCCCGGGATATCATTGAGAATATCCGCCGGTTCTACACTAACTCCTTGTTGGGTGGGCGCTTCTTTGTTTCATGTTTTCCGGCCTTTGTTGATGTGACAGCAGATGCTGATAAGCAAACGGCGATCAGCCTCTTCCTAGGCGTCCAGAGTGAACGTGCCATCACCCATCGTCCTGTGCGGAGTGGTTATAGGCAATGGTTCAATCCGGAGCACCTCGAGCCTGCATATGTTATCGACGATTGTGACAAGAAGCTGCGAGACTTTGTGAAGACGAAGGGTGACTTTTGGATCGAGTATTACCGACCTTTGCTGTTCACATCTCTTGGGAAACATTTTGCATATTCGATGAACAGCACATTGAAATTGCCAGGGTATAATCAATACCTGACTACGTGATCTGATCTGAATCGGCTTTAGGAAGACTGCTAAAGACATGAATCACAGTCCCTTCGAAACGAGTTCACGTCATCGACCATCTAGGTTAGCCATGTTATGTTTTCCCGCTAACATTCTTATCTATTCACAATTGTACGTGCAGTGTCGTACAAGGTGTTAGGAAATGGATAGGATCGCAGAACGTCACTACCCCAAAGAAACTGAACGGAAAGCCAACCACGAGGACCGAAACTCGGAAAACTTCCTTTGAGCCCGAATTCGATCGTCACTCGTTGTCGACAGAGGCTATTGCGAAGCAGATGTTGGAACCTTTCGTATCAGAAACAGAGGAAGCAGAGTACCAAGGGTGAGGTTCTATCTACCTCGACCCTGAATGTTTTCCGATGATGTAATCGCAGATATATTGATCAATACGAGGAGCTCCTTGATGCTCCAAGCACGAGGAGCGAGAGGAAGGATCTGGAGGTCTACACATCAGCTGTCCGTATGGCCACGGGTGATATGTGGGACTCACAAGATATAGACGATGGTTACAATGAGTATTTTAGGTACGTAGAATATGGTTCGGTCCAGTATCACGAGGGTCAGGGGAGGAAAGAACCACTCCCTATCTCCTTCGATTATGGACGATGGTTGAACAGTCACACTGTCGTATAACATAGAGTAGCTTACAATATGCGTGTCATTACATGTACATGCTGAACATGCTAATACAATAATCCTCCACAGTACGGCCATTTCATGCCATGAACGTAAACTGGAGTTCTTCTCCATCTATCTCCATGCCTCCTCGTTCGGCGGCGATCGCCCTATCCTTCATTCGCTGCAGCTTACGCTCCCTCTTCTTTTCCCGTTTGAGAACCTTTCTGTTCAGGGGATTGCTCTTTCCCATCCTCTGCAACACATGTTCATCGGGAGGGGCATCATACGATGGCACCAACTTGGACTTGCGCTGCCGTTTCGGCTGTCGCACGTTCTTATCACGCTCCGAGTCCGTAAGCATGGCATTAGGAGTTGGGGGCTGGGGAGACGGAGAACGCGGTCGTTTGAGAGACTCTCTCCTGCTTCCTGGCGCCTCGTCTGTCTGCATATCGAAAGACTCATTTGCATCCCAGAACATCTCATCACCGCTATCTCGCTGTTCCATATTTACATCATCCCCGAAGGCGCCTGCGTCCGCCGCCCCGAACAGGCCCTCGAGTTCAAAGGGCTTGGAAAACGTATTGACAATCTGGGCCTGACCAACATTTTCGGCGCCGGGTGCGATAGTTGTGGAGTTGACTACCTGGGTGTGAATACTAAGATAAGACATAAGAAGGGAATGGACGAACTTGTGGATGGGATCGAAGAAGGGTGGATTGTGGGAGGAACGCTGAAGTACGGGATCTTTTGGTGGTTCCAATCGGTTAAAACTTGACGAGCTGCGGCAAGAAGATCTGGTGTACCGCCCTGGAAGACACGGTCATAAACATAGATAGGCCATACCCCCCGAAGCAGACACGAACCTTGAATAGGCGTCCGCTCTTGAGAGCTAGCATGGTCAGGAACTCCAGGGTTTCAGAAAACTCCGGCAGATCATATATCTTCTTTATCGTTTCCTTAGCAGTTCTCGAGAGGATTTCATCCACTGTCATTTCATGATTAATGGCTGTGATTGGTTCATCTAAGATGGTACGCACCGACAGCGATAGGTTCGTCGACATCCTCCACTTTGACTACGTTCCTTAGGAGGACGCTTCCCTTCTTCTGCCCCTTATCTACCAGATCATCCTCATCAAACACAACTCCGGGAGAGTCGACAATTCGCATGCCACGCTCTAGTTGCACTGACTGAAGTTCCTTCGTATGTCCTGGTTGAGCAGCTACGGCGCATGCCTACGTATACATTCATCGAAAGCAGGAATAACGACAGGAAGTGTTTACCTTGCTTCGTTTCAGGCTGTTGATCAGGCTACTCTTCCCGACATTTGGGTAACCCACGACGCCGATAGTAACACTGCTCGATTTAGGCTTGTAGGCCTTGAGAAGTCTTATCAGCGCCGGCGCAGTTCCGGATGATATATTCGTTCGTTGGTGCTGACTCGAACTGGGAGACAGAAAAGGGAGAGTGGGTGTAGAGTGACGTAGATGTTTGAGCCAAAGTTGAGCATTATCTTTTGGGATAAGATCTGTATACAACGTTCCCGTCAAGAATCCGGAAGTATTTAAATACGGCAACGTACCCACTTTGTTGAGAACAAAGACAAGCTTTTTGCCCTCGTTCTCACGCCTTCGCACTTCTTCCTCCACCAGTCGACTCCTGCAACCCTCTGGGTCGCGCGCATCCAAGACGAGGATGACAATATCGCTCTCGTCGATGACTTTGTGCAATGTACGCACGTAATGCTTTCGCATTTGTTCCTTGGTCTTGCCACCGCTTGTTGATGACGACGGATCTTCAATAACGTCTACCGTTTCCGAGGCAAGACGCGCTAGTGATGATAGAGTCGGTTCCGAGGCCATTATTGAATCATCGTCTGGTCGTTGAGGTGGTGGCTTGGGCTTGAAAGAAAGATATAAGTACCAGTTCGGATAGAGTATTTTTGAAACCTACGCCATTGATACGTTGCTTAGCTGCGTTTTTCGCCTTGAGGTCAGGTAGGCGAGGCACTCCAGGATCTTTTTTTAATTCTAAGGTGTTGTTAGCAACGTCCGAAGGCAGTAATTTACTACTCACTCGATTTCAACGGCACAACCGGTTTTTTGGATCCTGCGTAGTTCACATTGAAACAGTAGGGTATCAAAAAACAGATACAACGTACTGGTTCGTCCCATGCCGTTCGTCATGGTATAAAACAAGAAAGAAATAAAATTTGATGCATGCGTGACCTGTCACGTGCCTAATCGCCGGATTTTTACAAAGTCCACTCCACTATCGTTAGGTTCAAAGTTGTTGTAAAAAATTCTACTGATTGTTGGAATCCGCCAAATCGGCATCATCTTGCTGAGAATAAAAATAAAAGTATAGAAAATTGTACTAACTAGTCTCATTGTATGTTTTATGCAAGAAAAGAACGTATCTGATTATTGTATGAACGCCAAATTATGCGAATATCGTGTTGGTCGGTATGAGCCTTGTCACAATTCATCTCGCCACGATATTTGCTTCAGTGGACAACACCCCATTATTCTTCTTCACCGGATTCACTAGGAAGATGATCAAAATAAATTAGAGCGACAAAATTCATGCTTACCTGTAGTCCAAACGTCTAGTGAAAGAAAGAGCCCCCTTCTGGACAAGACGAGGCATGGAATCTCTGATGATGTTCTCCGTGAAGTCGTAAATTCTTGACATTTCCATAGAGGAGGTATCCTCATCCCCTATTAGACGGATCTTTAATGTCTGGAATGGATAGCTTTCATCTCCCAGGACTGAATCGAGACTCGCCCAAGCCTCTTTACCTGCAATGGATGTATACCGGGTGCTTGTGGCATCAAGAGATAACCGTATTGTCAGAGACACCAGACAAGTCGGGACATTACGCGATGGTCTGAAGGCGTTCGTGCACCACCTTAGGACAGGAAGCGGATTGGCGTCCCATACATCTGGGTAATCTGCTAGGCCCACGGAAAGTTGAGGCAGGTGAGCCAATGGAAGATCGAAGGGGGGAGGAGTGCGGCCATCGCCGCACAATTGCAAGGAGAACACTGAGACACTCCTTAGCGCGTCGCGGGCACGATTGAGGTCTATAATTCTTTTCCACAGCCAAAGGTTATCCACCCTCAAATAGTCATCATCTTCTTCGCCGAACTTCAAATACATGATGAGGCGCTCCAGCCCGTCGATACGCACAGGCGGAGTAGAGTCGGTAAGGATCATGTCCAGTAGACATCGGGAACCCGGTGTACATACGATCGAGAGATGTCGAAGGGAAGGAATGGGTGGAATACCATCATCCTTACGAACGGGGACGTTAGGCTGGTCGGCTTTTACAATAAGATTGCCAAATATTTCCAAGTTTTGGAGGTAACGACAACCGCGAAGGAACAAGCCCAGCTCCTGGATACTATCAACAGTTAAACTGTCAAGTGTTAGGGTCGTCAGTCTGTATGAACAAAGCCTGACTATAACTGTCGCGGGAAGATCGCGCAATGACAGATTTTCCAACGAGAGAGATTCGAGGTTAACTAGAGTTTCTACGACAGTCACGAAGTATTCATCTGTCGTAAAACTGTAGCCTAGAAGCTCCTGCAAGGACAGATACTTTACGCAATAGGATATTTCCGGAGATTCTGTGCAGATAGCATGGAATCCTTGGATATCATCTGCAGTGTCGAAAAATATGTCAGAGAATATTCGCCTGCGCGACGGGAGAAGGAAGGAACGGCAGGCGAGAGAACAAGCACGCAAAGAGTCGATGTCTTCTTCGATTCGGAGTTCGTCGATGATCATGTCCGTCAGTTCTTGGGGTAAAGGAAACCCTGCTGATGAGGCCGATAAAGTCATCAAAATTCTATCTGTACGTAAGTAATTTGCCAAAATCGATCGCTTGTATTCATACAGCAACTCACCGACTTTGCAGCAACACCTTTATACAGGCAAAATCCTCCGAGTTCGTCGTTTCGACTTAGAATCGACTGGGAGCAAAAGAAAAGGTGCAAAAAGTGTCACAGTAACTTCGTATCACGTGAAGTGACATCTCATCCACTGGCAATTGTGCTTTCTTCCACCGCCAACCACGTTCGCGACGAAAGCGCTGATCGTACATACAGCTGACTCTGCTGTAAGGGATACCTGTGAAAGGGCATACTCTACGATACGTCATACATTTTGGCCTTTCCCAGGTCGGGAAACACTAAAAGGCATAACTCTCCCATTTGCCCTGTGGCGTACATTTTTGCAGTCAAAAGGCATACTTTCGAGGGTGGGGAAAGGGTGGTCCGGCCACCAGAATCCCTATACATGTATATTCAAAATGGTGCAATAGAGCCAGTGTTTCTCCCGTTCGCACCTCGTCTTCTCACCACGATGATTGGCTACCGCAAACGCTTCATCTCGCATGGATGACCTCCGATTTCTATGGACAAGTGCTTCAAGAACTGGCATTGAAAGGCGCCCATACGTCGAACAATGATTTTGGAGGACATACAATGGGATGGTTTCTATTGGTACGTAAACAAATTTTGCTCCATGGTCTCAACTCAGTGTATCGTAGGATTCGTCGTCTGCCCGACTCGTATGTGAAGCGGATTTGGACTCAAAGCATGTCAGGTGATTTCAACGTGAGATTTGGTGGACGAATCCCCAATGACGGGATTTGAACCGCGACCTTAGCGATCATAGCCTCCGCTCAAGGTCCCGAATGATAACTCCTCTTCTTGGGTTAGCAGATGAGGTGTGCAATGGAGATCATCTCTCAAAACGCGACTTTACGACACTATGTCCACACTCTCACTCTTCAGTTCTATTTGTGATGCGTTTTTCAGCGTGCAAGGACGCTCACTCGCTCGCAGGCTTTGAGTCCCCGGAGAAGAGAAGAGAATTTTACTCGTGACGCTGACACTGACAACGGCGATGTAATTGCCTTGACTGGGGAATCCGCTCTCGAAGGACCTGCAGATTTGAGTGACAGACGTCCAGTTGAGAAAGGTGTATCTCCAAATTTTTACGAAGTCCACTACAAACGTCAGGTTCAAAGTTGTTGTGAAAAATTCTACTGATTGTTGGAATCCGCCAATTCGGCATCATCTTGCTGAGAATAAAAAGACAAGTATAGAAAATTGTACCAACTAACCTCATTGTATGTGATATGCAGGAAAAGAAGCACGTATCTGATTATTGAATGAACGTGCAAATTATGTCAATATCGTGTTGGTCAGTATGGGCCTTGTTACGATGCATTTCGCCACGACGTTTGTATCAGTGTACGCCACACCACTAGTCTTCTTCATCGAATTCACTAGGAAGACGGTCAAAATAAATTGGAGCTACAAGATTCGTGTTTACCTGTCGCCGAAATCTCTGGTGAAAGAAAGAGCCCCCTTCTGGACAAGACGACGTATGGAATTTCTAATGATGTTCTCCGTGAAATCGTAAATTCTTGACATTTCCATAGAGGGGGTGTCCTCATTCCCCATTAGACGGATCGTTAATGCCTGGAATGGATAGTTTTCATCCCCCAGAACTGAATCGAGGCCCGCCCAAGCCTCGATTCCTGCGGCGTTGGTACACTGGGGTCTTAGGTGATTGAGGTATATCTTTATTGTTAGAGACTCCAGACGAGTCGGGACATTATGCGATGGTCTGAGCGCGGTCGTCCACCACTTTAGGAAAGGAAGCGGATTAGCGTCCGATACGTCTGAGTAATCTATAAGGTCCACGGAAAGTTTACGTAGGTGGGCCAATGGAAGATTGAAGGGAGGAGGGCTGAGGCCATCGCCGCACAATTGCAAGGAGAACACTGAGACGTTCCTTAGTGCGTCGCGATCACGATTGAGGTCTATAATTCTTTTCCACAGCCAAAGGTTATCTACCCTCAAATAGTCATCAATTTCTCCGCCGAACTTCAAATACATGACGAGACGCTCCAGTCCGTCGATACGCACAGGCGGAGTAGAGTCGGTAAGGATCATGTCCAGTAGACATCGGGAACCCGGTGTACATGCAATCAGGAGATGTCGAAGGGAAGGAATGGCTGAAAGACCATCTTCCTCACGGAGGGAGGCGTGAGGCTGGTCGTCTTCTACAATAAGATCGCCTAATATTTCCAATTTTTGGAGGTATTGACAACCGCGGAGGAACGACCCCAACTCCTGGATATCGTCAACAATTAAACTGACAAGTGTTAGGGTCGTCAGTCTATATGAACACAGCTTGGCTATAACTGTCGGGGGAAGATCGCGCAATGACAGATTGTCCAACGAGAGAATTTCGAGGTTAACTAGAGAATTCATGACAGGCACGAAGTATTCATCTGTCGTAAAACTCCAGCCAGGAGCTTTCTCAAGGTGCAGACGCTTTACACAACGGGATATTTCTGGAGATTTTGTGCAGATAGCATGGAATCCTTGGGTATCATCCGCGTCGTCGAATACCATGGCAGAGAATATTTCCCTGCGCGACCGGGAAAGGAAGGAGCGGCAGGTAAGAGAACAAGCGCGTAAAGAGTCGAGGTCGTCTTCGATTTCATCGATGATCTTGTCCGTCAGTTCTTGGGGTAGTAGAGGAAACCCTGCTGATACGGCCGATAAAGTCATCGAAATTCTATCTATACGTAAGTAATTTCCCAAAATCGTTTGCTTGAATCAATATAGTAGCTCACAGACCTGGCAGCAGCCTTATACAGGCAAAATCTTCCGAGTCCGTCGTTTCGACTTGATCGATTAAAAAACGAAATCTCAGGCTTGAGAGTGTCACGGTGTCACCAAGGTGTCACAGTAACTTCATATCACGTGAAGTGACATCTTCATCTAAACGCGCTTTCTTCCACTGCCAACTGAGTTCGCGACGACAGCGCTGATCGTATACTCGAAACAAAGCAACAGAGCCGGTATTGCTACTGCTCGCACCTCTTTCTCTCGCTACGATGATTAGGTACCGCAAATGCTTCATCTCGCATGAATGGACTTCGATTTCTACGGACAGCTTCTCCAAGAACTGCTACTCAGGCTGAAAGGCGTTCATACGTCAAACAATATTTTTGGAGGACATACGATGGGATGATTTCTATTGGTACGTAAACAAATTTTGCCGCATGGTCTCAACGTAATATATCGTAGCATTTGTCGTCTGCCCGACTCGTACGTAAAGCAGATTGAGACTCAAAGCATGTCGGGTCAATTCGACGAGAAGTTTGGTGGCGAACCCCCAGTGGCACGAGTCGAACCGTGACCTTAAGACCATGGCTGCTGCTCAAGGCCCCGAACGATAACTCCTCTTTTTGGGTTAGCAGATGAGACGTGCAATGGAGATCATCTCTCAAAACGCGACTTTTCGACAGTATGTCCACATTCTCACTCTTTATCTCTATTTTTGATGCGTTTTCTAGTGTGCAAGGACGCTCACTCGTTCACAGGCTTTGAGTCCTCGGAGCAAAGAAGAGAATTGCCCGTGAAGCCGACACTGACAATGGCGATGTAACTACCTTGACTGTCAAATCCGCTCTCGAAGGACCTGCAGATTCGCATGACATGCATCCGGTTGAAAAAGGTATATTATCACTTTGACGGCAATTTGGCTACTAAACGAGACAGCAATGCTAAGAATGCTGATACGGGGGAGCGCAAATGTGAGGAATTTGTTCCTGTCAGTCCCCATGCCTAAGTTTGGTGATGTATCAGCCAAACTGTTAATATAGCAGTGACGTTGTACGAGTCAAAAATAAGAAAAGGATGGCCAGAAGCATACAGTCTGCCAACCAGCAGCAGCACCACCGATTCTTGCGGGAATTGTAAACACGAAGCCACTCCTTTTCTTACCGAGACTTGACAGTAAATCAGAGGACAGCGTTGCTAAAGGTGCACAAATCTTTTCTCTATTTTCAGATACTGATTGCAATTATAGTAGGTGCCCAAACTACCATGTCGGTTGAAGGATGGAAAGGAAAAACCTCGTACAACTGTATACACTGCCTGTGGGTGGTAGGTACGTCCATCCATATCGCTATCAGTGTGACAACGAAAACAGAGAACGACGCTAAGGGAGATATCGCATGCCTTCGCTGAGGTCACCAGACGTTGTTTCTGATATTCTCCACGTCTAACATAGACAGTGGTTCCAGTCGTCGTAGAAGGAGAGGCCAGAGACCGACTATCAGACCACTGGTCCGTTTCTATCTCTCCCTCTCTCTCCCCCTCTCTCTCTCCTGATATAAATTTGAAGATGAAACAGATACCAGTAAATTCACTGCATGTAACCAAACTGTTTCTGTCAGGTATATTGTCTAGTTTAAATGGTTTTCGTCGAGAACGATCATGCTCCGATGAGTGACACGACCATGTCAGCCACACAAGGATGGAAAAGCCCGGGACATTCAGGATTTGGCAATGGGTAGTAAAGGCCTTCTTCACAATAGTCTCTCCCTGAAGGGCCCGACGATGGAAACAGAAAAGGACATTAGGATCCATAAAATAAACACTCCGCGGGTGACGAGAGTGTATCCCGCATCACTTTACTGCTAATTCGATGATAGCTGACGTCGAGACTGAGACAAACAACGAGCAATGGAGGTAAGTTGCACGACATTGTTTCGTCAGCATCTAAAGATTAAATGTAGCTTAGTTTAACTGCAAAAGTAAGAAACTATTTAGAGGCTAGAAGAACGTACATCTGAAGAATATCTTCATGGTATACTCCTCGTTAGTACTCTTCTAGTGCTACTATAAGTGGTTTTACTACCGCTGATATCAACGCTTGTGGCCAAACTTGACGCGCGGCGGCAAGCCGGCCACACCATATAGTGATGACCTTAATTGACCTTCAGCTTTCCACAGGATACCGGTCAAGGAAGAACGGTACCCTGCTAGTGCCTCTCTGAGAATTGCTACGCTCCACCTTTCGGGTGCGCCACTTCTCGGCGAGGGCAGCCACCCGTCGTCCATAGGGCTGTCCTATCGTATCCCGACGCTTTCAACAACGCAAACAGGCTACCTGTGAACTTTAGTAGCTGCAAAATTAGCGTTAATCAAATATGATGACCGGGAACTGCTTGATAATAAAGGGTGGATATACAGTGCGTTACCCGAGCATCTTCAGGAGAGCTACTACAGCTTAACTTAGTAGAACCGGTGGACCACCCTTTGCCGTTTGTCCGTGTGCGTGTGTATGCGCAAGGTCTTTGGGTGCTATGCTACCAGTACAGGAGGGAAAGGAGGCGGTGCGGAGGCGAAGGACACTGAAGAGGATCAAGGAACACGTGAATGGAAGACGGCCACGAGAGGCGAAGCGAGAAGCCAAGAAGAATGGTGTAGATGATGCGGTAGGAATTGGAGAAGCTGCTGATGCAAGCGTGAACACAGCGGAAGAAGAAGAGGGCAATGACAGTAGTGATGAGGACTTCTGGTACTACAACTACGACTATTCACTGCCACTCCGGACGAAAGAAGTTCATTTTACTTGAAGAGTGCGGTATGCCTATCTAACCGGAACAGTTTCAGAAGACAAGAGGTATCTAACTTCATTATGGCTGTAGCTTCTGGTCCGTACTGATGGCGCATCTTCAGATCTGAATGCTTCTCACCAGTGCTCTACGAAGAGTGTGGTACGCCTATCGAACTGGAACAGTTTCAGAATACAAGAGGTATCTAACTTCGTCATGGCTGTAGCTTCTGGTTCGTATTGATGGCGTATCTTCAGATCTGGGTGTTTCTCACCAGTGCTCCGCCTCCACCATGCACCAGACTTCGTGCAAACCTGCTCTACACGCAGGGTTTTGCAACAGTCAGATTATGTCACTGTACGACTGTCCGAGTCGGAGCGGTCGGTGAAGACACCGAGTTTCAAAACTACTGATATTGGGGGTGGAGCGTTCGGACCGTGGGATAGAGAGAAACCATCAGATACAAGAAGGAATATCAGGTCCACCAATCGTTCCGACCAGTGAAGAAATGGTCCAGAGACAGGAACGGCTTGGACAGTCGGAAAGAAGAGGGTGGCTTGTTTGCACAATCAGTATGTGAAGTACGAGACGCCAAAAGATATGGAAATAATGCTTGTGAATTATAGGTTGTTAATTGTTCTATCCATTGAAGTTCTAATTTATCAAGTCGCTCAGTTGAAGCAGCACAGGTTCTTCGTTCACCCACTACATTTTTTCTTAGACATATACTATGGATGATAAATCGCCGCAACAGATGGGATGGCACAGTTTGAAGCGGGAGAACAATCAATGGGAAGGAGATGGTAAAATGTCGGGAAGACTATGTTTCATGAATATTCTAAGTTCTATATTTCTTATTGCGTTCATTTAGTTCACAAGTATTTGTCGCATTCATCAAGACCCCAAAGGGAACCAAACCCTGGGTATCGGCCACGAGAGCGTGATGGAAGAAGGACAAGTATGGGAGAGAAATTGAAACCAAGTCAGAGCAATGACGAAAATCCTAAGAAAACTATGAGCTGAAGTAAGAAGTACAAGAAATTTTAAAGCTCAGAAGAAAGGGAATGTTCGCTATGCCCCAGAGAAAGAGATATCAGACAACAGAAGTTTACATGAAGGGGTTCAAATTTGTTGTGAACATTCTACTGATTGTTGGAATCCGCCAATTCGGCATCATCTTGCTGAGAATAAAAAGGAAAAGTATAGAGAATTGTACTAACTACTTTCATCGTATGTTATATGCTGGAAAAGAAGAACGCATCTGATTATTGAATGAACGGCGTGCAAGTTATGCTAATATCGTATTGGTCGGTATGAGCCTTGTTATAATCCATCTCGCCACGATATTTGCTTCAGTGGACAACACCCCATTATTCTTCTTCACCGGATTTACTAGGAAGACGATCAAAATAAATTAGAGTCACAGAATTCTTGTTCACCTGTAGTCCGAATGTCTAGTGAAAGAAAGAGCCCCCTTCTGGACAAGACGAGGCATGGAATCTCTGATGACTTTCTCCGTGACGTCGTGAATTCTTGATAGTTCGATAAAGGAGGTATCCTCATCCCTCATTAGACGGATCGTTAATGTCTGGAGTGGGTAGCCTTCATCTCCTAGAACTGAGTCGAGGCTCGCCCAAGCCTCTTTACCTGCGATGGAGGTACACCGGGTGCTTGCGGCATCAAGAAATAACTGTATTGTCAGAGACTCCAGACGAGTGGGGACATTACGCGATGGTCTGAAGGCGTTCGTCCACCACCTTAGGACAGGAAGCGGATTGGCGTCCCATACATCTGGGTAATCTGCTAGGTCCACGGAAAGTTTACACAGGTGAGACAATGGAAGATCGAAGGGGGGAGGACTACGGCCATCGACACACAATTGCAAGGAGAACGTCGAAACGCTCCTTAGTGCGTCGTGATCACGATTGAGGTCTATAATTCTTTTCCACAACCAAAGATTATCTACCCTCAAATGGTCATCAGGATCGCCGTCGGACTGCATATGCATGGTGAAACGCTCCAGTCCGTCGATACGCACAGGCGGAGTGGGGTAGGTAAGGATCGTGTCCAGTAGACGTCGGGAACCCGGTGTACGTGTGATCGTGAGATGTCGAAGGGAAGGAATGGTTGAAAGGCCATCTTCCTCACGAAGGGGGGCGTCAGGCTGGTCGCATTTTACAATAAGATTGTCAAATACTTCCAAATTTTGGAGGTAACGACAGCCGCGAAGGAACGAGTCCAACTCCTGGATATTATCAACAGTTAAACCGTCAAGTGTTAGAGTCGTCAGTCTGTATGAACAAAGCCTGACCATGACTGTCATGGGAAGATCACGCAATGACAGATTTTCCAACCAGAGAAATTCGACGTTAACTAGAGTTTCTATGACAGTCATGAAGTGTTCATCTGTCGTAAAATTCTGGCCTGGAATTTTCTGCAAGGACAGGTACTTTACGCAACGGGATATTTCTGGAGATTCTGTGCAGATAGCATGGAATTCTTGGATTTCATTTGCGTTGTCGAAAGATATGTCAGAGAACATTTGCCTGCGTGACGGGGGTAGGAAGGAACGACAGGTAAGAGAGCAAGCGCGCAAAGAGTCGAGGTCTTCTTCGAGTTCGTCGATGATCATGTCCGTCAGTTCTTGGGGTAAAGGAAACCCTGCTGACAAGGCCGATAAAGTCATCGAATTCTGTCTATACGTAAGCAATTTGCCAAAATCGATCGCTTGAATTCATACAGTAACTCACCAACCTTGCAGTAACACCTTTATACAGGCAAAATCCTCCGAGTTCGTCGTTTCGACTTGGAATCGACTCGGAGTAAAAACAAAGGAAACTTGCAAAAAGTGTCACAGTAACTTCGTATCACGTGAAGTGACATCTCGCTTTCTTCCACTGCCAACCACGTTCGCGACGACAGCGCTGATCGTACATATATTCGAAATGGAGCAATAGAGTCAGTGTTTCTCCCGTTCGCACCTCATCTTCTCACCGCGATGATTGGCTACCGTGGACGCTTCATCTCGCATGAATGACCTCCGATTTCTATGGACAAGTTCTTCAAGCATTGGCACTGAAAGGCGTCCATACGTCGAACAATCATTTTGGGGGACATACAACGGGATGATTTCTATTGGCACGTAAACAGATTTTGCTTCATGGTTTCAACTCAACGTATCGTAGGATTCGTCGTCTGCCCGACTCGTATGTGAAGCGGATTTGGACTCGAAGCATGTCAGGTGAATTCAACGTGAAATTTGGTGGACGAATCCTCATTGGCACGAGTTAAACCGCGACCTTGAGACTATGTCCACTGTTCAAGATCCCGAACGATGACTCTCCTCTTTTGGGGTTAGCAGATGAGATGTGCAATGGAGATCATCTCTCAAACCGTGACTTTTCGATGGTACGTCAACATTCTCACTCTTCATTTCCATTCGTGACGCGTTTTACAGTGTACCAGGACGCTCACTCGCTCGCAGGCTTTGAGCCCTCGGAGAAGAGAAGAGAATTTTACTCGTGATGCTGACACTGACAACGGCGATGTAACTGCCTTGACTGGAGAATCCGCTCTCGGAGGACCTGCAGATTCGAGTGACAGGCATCCAGTTGAGAAAGGTATATTATCACTATGGCGGCAATTTGGCTACCAAATAGGACAGTAATGCTAAGAACTGTACGGGGGAGTGCAAATGTGAGGAATTTGTTCCTGTCAGTCCCCATGTCTAACTATATATTAGTCCAAGTTATTAATATGGCTGTGAAGCTGTACTAGTCAAAAATAAGAAAAGGAAGGCTAGAAGCATACAGAGTCTGCCAACCGGCAGCAAAACTGTATTGTCACCACCACCGATTCTTGCATGGGTTATAAATACGAAACTACACCTTACCGAGACTTGACATTAAACCAGAGGTCAACGTCGCCGAAGGTGCACGGATCTTTTTCTCTAACTTGCAGATCTAACTGCGAAGCGCCCAAACTGCCATGTCGGTCGAAGGGGGTGCAAAGTAAAAAACCTCACAACTATACACTGCCTGTGGGTGGTAAGTATGTCTGTCCATCTCGATACCAATGTGACAATGAAAACACAGAACGATGCTAAAGGCGATATCGCACGTGTACGCAGAGGTCACCAGATTTGTATTCGACATTCCCAAAGTCTAACATAGCCATCGATTCCAATCGCCGTAGAAGGAAGGGCAAAGACTGACAATCTGACCACTGGTCTGTTTCTACATCTCCCTTATGATTGCAGCAAATACCGGTGAATCCAGTGGAAGTGAGTGGCACGACGTTGCGTCCTTAGCTTTCAAAGATTAAAAAAACTGTAGCCCAACTTGACTGCAAATCGTGAAACCGTACAGAAACTAGAGGAACACATCTCTGAAGAATATTTTCCTGATATGCTCCTCGTCAGACACTCTTCCAATGCCACTATAAGTGGGTTTTCAGCCGGGGATACTGTACGCTATCAACGCGTGTGGCCAGAATTGGAGCGCGGCGGCAAGTTGGCCACGCTCTTCAACAATGTCTTTAATTATCCTTTAGCGTTCCACTGGATACCGACCAAGGAGGTACGCTGCTAGTGCCTATCGGGCAATTGCTAATGCTCCATCCTTCGGGTGCACCACTCCTCGGCGAGGGCAGTCACCCTGTCGCCCTCTGGACTGGACTGCTTTTCCCGACGCCTTCAACAACGCAAAAGGCGATCCGTAGGTTTTAGTAATTGCGAACTTAGCGTTAATTAAACGTGATGACCGGGGGCTGCTTGAGAATGAAGGGCGGATATACGATTCGTTTTCCTAGCACCTTCAGGAGAGCTACTGCGACTACAACTTAGTAGAACCGATGGACCACCCTTTTCCCGAGGATGCTTGTGTTCCTAAGGTCTTTAGGCACTCACAAGAGGGAAAAGAAGGAGCATGGAAGCGAGGGACGCTGAAGAAGATCAGTGAGCCTGTGGATGGAAGACGGGGATGAGAGGTGAAGTGAGAAGCCGAGAGGAATGGTGTAGGTGAGACGGTAGGGACTGGAGAGGCTGCTGGTACAAGTGTGAACGCAACGGAAGAAGAAGAGGGCGATGACACTACATAGTGATGATGACTTCTGGTACTACAACCATGACTATTCACCGCCACCACGGACCAACGGAATTCATTTTACTCGAAGAGTGCGGTACGCCTATCGAACGGGAACAGTTTCTGAAGATAAGAGGTGTTCTAACTTCAATAGGGCTGTAGCTTCTAGCCCGTACTGATGGCGTATCTTCAGATCTTTATGCTTCTCACTAGTGCTCCGCCTCCACCATGCACCAGGCTTCATGCGACCATCGCTCTACACTCAGGGTTTTACAACAGCCAGATTCTGTCACCGTACGACTGTTGGAGCGGTCGGTGAAGACGCCGAGTTCTAGAATTACTAATATTGGGGTGGAGCGTTCGGACCGTGGAGAAACCTTCAGATACAAGAAGGAATATCAGGTCTACCAATCGTTCCGACGAGTGAAGAATTGGTCTAGCTCAAAGAGGCAGAAACAGCTTGGATAGTCGGAAAGAAAAAGGTGGCTTGTTCGCACAATGAGTACATGAAGTACGAAATGCAAAAAGATATGGGAACAATGATCGCAAATTATAGGTTGTGAATTGTTCTATCTATTGAAGTTCTGATTTATTAAGTCGCACAATTGAAGCAGCATAGGTTCCTCGTTCACCCACTACATATTTTCTTAGACGTATACTATGGATGATAAACCGTCACAACAGATGGGATGACATAGTTCAAAGCGGAAAAACAATGAGAAGGAGATGGTAAAATGTCGGGAAGACTTTCACGAATCTTTTGAAGTTCTACATCGTGATAGTGCCATCTTTCGTAAAACTCAGGCTGCATATTCATGTACGCTGTGAGGATAGAAGTTGTAAGGTGGTATTTGCGAGTCCACTATCTGACCAGCACTGACCAATGATCCTCAGCGACAAGCATTTCAAGAGCTCAATCAAGGAGATATTGTCATCGTAAGTTCTACAGCTCTGGCGCAGTTACATTATTCACTGTGAGATACAAGGTTACAGAGTAGCGTGCTGACACACCATGACCGTCCTGTTGGTTTAGACATCTGCTCCATTGGTCAATCGCTTAGTAGACGACGTCAAAATTCCAAATCGCACTCAAGACGAAGGGTGTTCACGTTTCTCTGTGAAAACTATCTCGATTGTCCATCCTCAATTAATATCAAGTATGTTAAGAAAGTACACTTTACCACTGCCCGTCTTTCTTTAATGTGTCCACTATTTTATTGACCAGTACCTTCTCCATCAGCAGAAATTGGACTCAAAGCTTTGAACTTACGATACCAGCAGAACCCTAAAGAAACCACATACTGTAATTTCTTGGCGTCATTCGGTTGGTGAATTTATTGCATCACAAAGCCCTGATATATCTGTGTAGCTGCTTCTGTGAGACAGGACATCGCTTCTTCCTCTATTGACTGACATACCTTTAAATCCAACCTACAGCGTACCCTAATTGAAAGACTCGGAGCTACGAACACAGCAGACAAGCCTAGCCGCTAAGACTGCGAAGTCGTTGGTAATGAAACCTTGATCGACAGTAGTTTGGTTTGTCTTCAACCCTGATGGATTATTCATTTGATGAAATTGCGAAGTGAATCCCAGAATCAATAATGGTATTTAATAACTCCTGTCTGCGGGCATTGCAGATTCCAAGCCTACGCCTTAACGGTGTATACTTGAGTTTGTTTTCGGCTTGCTTTTGCGTGTTTCTTGATACTGCAGAAGCTGGAGATTTGTGCGCGACCCTAACTTCAAGGCTTAAGCTCAGAGTCCCCGGGGCCCGGTCGGGGGTCGGCCCTCGGGAGTCGGGAGTCGGGCTAGGCCCTAGGGAAAAAGACAACGTCTACTTGAAGCCACAGACCCCAGCGTGACTCGAACACGCGACCCCGAGATAGCCCCTCGAATGCCTTGCGACACTGCAATCTCATGCTATAACCACTTAGCTATGGAGTCTAATCCGGTTGTGGCATAGCAGACTATATCAAACTCAACAATCACAACACTGGCAGTCTTACTGTCTCATGGTCGTATGTTTTTCTGCAAAAAGATAGAAGTCTTTCTTTTCTTGCTTTGCTTCAATATTGGACGAGCGTCTACATCAAAAAATTACCAAAGCGCCAGAGCATATGGATGATTCAGCCACCATAACAGCCCAAAGCCCACCAAGATTAGTTAGCTGTGGTCGTCAAAAGGTTTCCCTCTAGAGGCCGTGTTGGGTAAGACTGAGAAACTCCCTTCTATAGCGAGTCAAGCCAATGCTCAACTGAATTCGGATCTCATTGTGAAGATAACCTTTATAAAGGGAGGCGGGGCAGAGCCCTGTACGCGATCCTCACTTTTATTCATTGCATGTAGACAGTTGTAATGTGTTTAATAAAAGAGGAGGTTACGGAAGCAGAGCCCTTCGTGCATAAGTATCCGAAACGTAAGCCTAGAAGAGAACCGATCGGGAGCTACTTAACTCTAGACGGTACCGCATGGAAAATACAAATCTTCATGACCTTGATCACCCTTGAATACATTCATTTCGATAATACAGCCGCCCTCTCAGTCCCGAAAGAAGCTAAGTCGGTAAGAGAAATCTCAAAGTGCGAGGCGTTATTATTAGCCTCAAGATTCCTTTTGAAGATTTCAGTACGCTTCCTTTGATCTCTCCGGAGAAGGAATAATATCAAAGTCGTCCAAAGTACTACATAAGAAGGTAAGCGAGTGTTCGCGGTGGCAAAATATGAACCCACTCAAAAGGAACTGAAAAACTGGGAAAGGCAGCATTAGAATCTGGAGTATGATCGTTATAGTGCGAAGACATACTGATAGAATAATGATAGCCCTTTTCTGCCCGAGGGAAGTCAGCTGTTTTCCACACAAAGTTGGGTGCGACTGCTTGAACTACATAAGCGAGATCGTTCGCGAGAGCTATGCAAAGTGCCCTGAGCTCGGTCTGAACCAAAGTGAGCAACATTAGATACTGTTCCGAAACGAATAATCTCTCACATCTCCTCCGGTGATCTCGTTGATCCAATTCAGGATCAAAGCGCCAGCAGAACCCTAATAGATTTTTATTAGATGTCAACAACAGGCAGAAGGAGGCTACATACGGCGAGACCAGTCATATAGAAGTAGGCGAAATGAGCAGGAATATTCTTGTACAGTGGCATTAAAAGCCAAAAGGCATTTAAAATGAGGTGCAATATTGCACTATAATAAACAAAAGGGTACCTGCGCCCTATTAAGAAGGTCAAAATGGAATTAAGACGGAAGAGACTATTCTGCACACCCTTTAAGGGGCCGTCACTTAGGCAGGCAAAGGCAAAGGCACAGACGACGAGGATGGCTGTGGTAGGAAGCGGGACTATATGAAGGCAATGCGTTGGACATCAAGGAAATGCAGATTAAATTGACTTACGTAGTTGTATTTGGGTGACGCTAAAACTCTTCCCGGGAACAGGTGGAGGGCTTGTGTTGAAGCTCTTCAGCCAATATTGTGTGGGTATTGTGATAGCACCGTTGAGCCATAAAACGTATTCGATAGGCAAGATCCAAATGTACCAGGAGCTGAAGATGCGGCGTAGCTGCCGTTCACTTGTCAGTTATGGCTGACAGTGCACCATAGGCAGCTACGAACCTTCTCTCGTGACCACGGTTCTGTCTCCTTGCGACCTAAAGCTCTCAGTCTGTCCTGCGCTAGAGCTATGTCCTGTTATGACGGTTAGTTGGAAAAATGGAGTGGGGAATCCTACCACTGTGAGTAGACGTACATTCCGATTTAGAAGAAGGTTATGTTTTGCGCTGTAAGGAAGATCCGGAAGGCAAAAAAATCCGAGAAGCGCAACAGGGAACGTGCTTCCTTCCGTTTAATGATTTTCCTATTTTAGAGCAATAAAAAAGACATACATAGCCGCATCTACGATCATCAACCAACTGCAGACATACATGTATAAGCAGGAGAGGTAAAAGTTGATCCGACAACTTACCGCCAGCCAGTCAGTCCATGAGCTCCGTTCAATGTCTTGTAAGTGGCAGTTGCAAAAAAGCTCGAAGATACCGTTCCAAGTGTACCGGCGATGCCAAACCCGACCGATCGTTTGGCTAGCTCACGAGGGGTGTACCTGATGTAATTACTACCAGTCAGCGCGCTGGTGGTCTCAATACGGGCGATAACATACCATGAGCCAAGGATGAAATGCATGCTGATAGAGAGTTCAACAGCGAAGCTTTCAAAATGACAACAAACATACCCAGGATAGAAGCCACTTTCAAATAGACCGACTGCCGTCTAATGTGAGTGTAGGGACAACCGTGCAAATAAAATCAACAAACCCAAAAATCTAATGGCAAAGAGCTGGTTCACATTCTTTACCGCAAAAGTTCCTAAGGTCGCCAATCCCCACGCGATTTCAAGCTGATAAGGCATATTATAGGCGTAAGTAGCGAATCAGAAAAGGAGCACTGACCACAGGGATGACATAGCGAGGAGAGACCCTAGTCAGAAGCAGATTTGAAGGTACTTGTCCGACAACGTATCTGGCATGGACGAGAGAATCAACTAGAGTATACGTCTATTCCTGGACGGTACCTACCCCGCAGCCCAGCAGGAAGTTACATGGACAAGTTGGTTACCGTACATGCCTCTGAAATGTGTAATGAGAGGCGAGATAGTTAGAGAAAATCTTTAACATACAAGTCCTCACGCATTCCAGCAAAGTACTGCACGGACGTTCAAATTCAGCGTCGATAAGAAGTTCCCATGCAAAACTTGTAGCTCACTGCACTGGACACATTGCTCTGTATGAATAGCTGATGAGATAACATTCGCACATTATATACTATACTCACTTGATCCAAGTTTTTGATGAAATATCCCAGCTTCGAGGGTGACCGTCAGGATCGTCCGCGAGCATAAAGAAAAAAAAATCCACGGACCGAGGCAAAGATGAGGACGGAGACGTCGATCTT
Organism: Armillaria sp. CMW 4456; assembly: GCA_028551335.1. Taxonomy (NCBI): domain Eukaryota; kingdom Fungi; phylum Basidiomycota; class Agaricomycetes; order Agaricales; family Physalacriaceae; genus Armillaria; species Armillaria sp. CMW 4456. Next base: position 4,949 of record JANDKJ010000608.1, on the reverse strand, counting down.
GAACAACAGACGTCTCTCTGCAGAATATAACGATGGCGCCAGACGCTGGAGGATTGACTTTGTCCGCTTGTCGCTGTCAATCACTTCAGGTATGGAGTCTACCAAGGTAGTACTTGAAGCCATGTAGAGCTGCTGAATAGAGAATCAGTTTCTCGTCGTTTTTATACTGCCCCGCAACCGATAGTTTATTGCGTCCAAATGTAGTCCGCGTGCTACTTTCATAGTTCTGGGCTTCCAAGAAGGCGACAGAGCGCACCGTTAGGAAGACTTATTTCTGTCAAGCTATGGGGTTCATATGAGTGCTTTACGTACCTTCCGAATGTCTTGTCAGGAAACATCAAACGTCGCGGTACTTGTGCGCGTCTGCACGAATAGCGAAGCTAGCTGCCATGGTCCAAAGCTCTATCGCGAAAGGGAGACTACGGCGACAGATGGTCTCAACAACACAATCAGAGCTTTTAAATCAGTAATATGTCTGTATTGAAATCACGAAAATAGACTGATAATCACCCCGTGTTCTGTGTTGCAATACCGTCGACGTCGCCTTCAAACGCTAACCAACTTGGAATTCTGCGGCGATGCTTCTGCATCGCGAACTAGAAGGAGACCAATCCTTTTAATTCATGTTGCGATGAACTCTGTTCTCAGAATTCAGTGCAGTGTCCACCTGTACTGTCTACTCAATTGGTTAGCTTTTTTATGTTCGAGATGGTTTTTGAGTGTGAAGCCTGAGCGGGATTTCGGGCCGGCATCCACCCGGAGGCGGTTGTTGCCGTTCCAACAACTTTCCTCATCTGGATTTGTTCCAAAACTATTAGGATTCGACAGCAAATGCTGCAGCTACCTCAGCAGCACACATTACAGAGTGCCACAAGGCCGAAAATATGCTCAATGGAAACCATCGAGAAGGTTTTCAATAGTACCCGTTGCAAACGCCGACTTCTGTTTTCGGGGCTCTTAGTAGCTCGTTCTTCGTTCTGCACCTTTCACGGATACCCTTTCGAAGCTCTGATTCATCCTAGTCTAGCCGTTTCTCGGACCCGTACCCGGTCCAATACCCTCCTGATCATTACTGTCTGGACTCATTCGCTCATGAGTACATTTGGAGTCAAAGCGGAATGGCAATAGTCGCGACAGAATCCGTCGTACTCCAAACGCTGTTTCTTACCATTCAGTGACATGGTCACGATGGTCAGGAAGGTTTCTGATCGCGTCAATGTACGGATCTGGTTCGACTTCGACTTGTCGACTTGTAAGGCGCGGTGACCTGGATGGTGTACGAGCTGAAGCAAAGGATAACAAAAAATGATGAAGTTGGCGGAGTAAGCGGTGGTAAAGTCAGTGCCTGCACTCTTTATGAATATTATGTTGATTTTCTTTATTTAGAATGCCCCACTTGGCCAAACGTTTCAGCGTAAAGCGTGTCAGCGGATATCATATGGACTGGAACGTAGTATGTTTAGCTCTATTACAGTTGATGTCCCTTCACTGAAAGATACATGCAGCATTCGGTGGCACCGTCAATTCGCCACTCCTCATCGGATTATATCCTTTTGTGGGTTGCATAATTGTGTCGCCAAGCTAAAATCGCAGTTGGTCAGCTACAAAAGTCCGTCATGCATTGGTTTCGTATTCCTCGTAAATCTCGGTCGCTGTTTGACATCACTATGACCGCCAAGCATGTCGTCCCTGGCGTGTTGTCGTAACGCCATTGTCAACGAGCTATCGGCAAGGTCCAGAAAGGGCTCGCTTAACTAGACTTTAGTATTTGCGGGGCACCGCCATAGCATGCTGCTACTTCTGATCGCGACAGATCAAGAATGTGCCAAATTCATCCACTGCGCTGCATGGATACATCGCGTTATTTCCCTTGGCGACAAGAATTGCCTAGCGGCGCATTACCCGGTGCTGTTCTAAGGCTACCGACGAGAACGAAAGCGAAATCCTCTGATCAATGCGGGGGCCGCCGCTGAAGTACTATTTTTCTGTCAGTATAATTCCAGTCAGTCGATCCTTCCTTAGTAATTAACAATATTACCTAGTAAGCTACAAATTTTTGAAGAGCTCGTATTTTGTCTTTTCATTCTGAAATACACCATCGCCTATGGCCAGAAGTTTTCATAGAATTTCTTCCTCTTGGTCCAAATTTTACGTCCAACTCGCATCAAGTGGATGAAAAAAAAGGAAAGCTCGCCAGACATAGATACGTTCTCTCTGGGTATGCTGTTTTGATAGGTTCAATACGGCCTCCGAACGCCTTCAGCCAGGTGGTTCGAGGATGGCCACTTTATCCCATTCCCTGGCTGCGCGCTGCACACTACTTTAACCGCCGCTTGACCTAAAAAAGCGGCGCCTTCGTAATGATTACGGCAGAAGAAAGGCAGCATAGTGCACTGCAAGTGATCCCCGTTCTTTTTTTTTATAACCAACTGATTTTTCAACCAATTTTCCGAAGAATTGCGACTCAATATCAACCTAGACTATTACATCGGTGAATTGGGAGGATCTCTATGTCCATGTCGCCATAACTTAATCTCTTGCGCTGGAACCGATGTTTCGCAAAACAGAAAAGATCTACTGCGCTTTGGGATACGGGGCTTTCCACTTGCACTGGCTATAAGTGCGAGGGTAAGTTATCTCCGCGCCTAAGTTTGCAATTTTTGAAGGGTACCAGTCAAAAGCTAGGAATATTGGGAATGCCAAACCATGAATTTGACACTAGCTAAGAGGTTTTGTCCACGGTGTCACCGATCTTTATCCATTCACCCCTTCTTCCCGGGGTCATTTCAGGTCAGCCGACGCCTCGACCGTCGCGACATCGGCAATATGGATTTTTCTGTTGGTGGGGAGTCGCATAAAATAGTCGTACATCTACGAATCCGCATTTTCTACCTTTTGCCCTTCGGTAATGTCGACACCCCAAACCTACACTGTTCCCAATCTTTTGGCTGGCTGGCCCTTTAAAGCTACCCCCAACCGGCACGCCGCTGAAATCAACATTGAAAGCGCAGCATGGATTGCAAGCTATGGAGTATTCAGTGCCAAAGATCAAGCCATTTTTGATCAATGGAATTTTGGGGCTTTTGCTGCACTCGCATACGCGAAGGCTGGTCCCGCCCAATACCGTGCTGGCGTGGACTTGATCAACTTCTACTTTGTCTTCGATGAGCTGAGCGACAAGGCGGACGGGCCTACAGTGCGAAAGCAAGCTGATGCCATCATGAACTCATTAAGGTAGCTGTTTCTTCATCTTGCCATTCGTTTGCTAAGTCTTACTTGCCTTTCAGAAATCCTTACGTCCCTCCTCCTCCGAATGAGCATATTCTTGGCGTCATGGCGCGAGAGTATGTCCTGAATTTTATCTCCACGTTCTTCCGCCTACTGATTTACTTTAACTTAGCTTTTGGATCCGGGCCCTCGAGGAAGGACGCACCAGTCCATCGACCGCAAGGCGTTTCACGGAGACATTTGCGGAATACACAGATGCTGTCGTTCAGCAAGCCGAAGATCGTGATCTCGGACGAATCCGTTCCATTGAGGAGTACCTTGCTATGCGACGCGGAACCGTTGGCGTCCGTCCTTCACTGGAGTTCTTCCTTCTCTCAGAAGATGTGCCAGATGAAGCAATCCGACACCCGCAGGTGGAAAGGTTGGTTCTGAGTGTCATTGACATGTGTATACTAGCAAACGTAGGTCCTCTTCTTCATTAGGGAGTCGAAGGGGCTAGTTGCTTACCAACTAATTTAGGACATTTATTCGTTCAACGTCGAGCAATCTTACGGCGATGAAAACCACAATATTGTATCTGTTACAATGACCGAAAAGGACCTGTCAATTCAGCAGGCTATTGATTATATCGCGGAACGTTACAATGAGATATCCAAAAGGTTTCTGGAGGATATGAAGTGTATCCCCGTATTTCCTGAACCCACTGCCACATTCGTGCGGAAGTATGTTCTCGGCATGGCATATTGGATTTGCACGGATGACGATTGGTCGTTTATTACGCCTCGTTACTTTGGTGAAGCTGCCGCCGAAGTTCAGGTTCATCGAGCCGTTCAGCTTCTACCAAAGCGAGCTGGCGCAGATGCACTCTTGTAACATGAGAACTGGTACTTATGTCGCAGTGTGGTTGCGGATCGTATGCATTATAGCAGAAAATAGAGATGGTCGGGTGAACCGTGTACATATAATTCTAATACAACCTAGGAAAGAAAGTCTAGTTTACCTGAGAAACCGACGACAGTCAAAGTAGTATGTCTACTCTTGAGAGAATATCTCTACGCCATGTCTGGACTGTATACGCTGAGATGAGAAAGGGTATCCAGAATATCTGTGGGCGCTGTTCCTGTTTTGAGCTATAGCTTCTTGCATAGGTGGTAACATTCCTACCTTTTAAGTACTTGGGAATGTAGGGATTGACAGACGAAGGTCAACTTGAGATGAACATCATGGAGCACTGTGTCCATCGTTTGGCAAGAGAGAGCAAGCATTCGTCTTTTGCTGAACTATAACTATCGTGTTAGTTGATTTGTTGTCATAGACTCCAAGGTTGTATTGACGAGGTCACCGTTGGTAGTAAAGGCTTCCCCTCATAGACCCTAGACCCCGTTGTTTTTCTAGCGATACCATAACAGAATTTCTATCCACCTTTTACAAGAGTGACGGCAAAGGTTTGGCTTGCAAACGAATGGATTGTCCACTTTAGGGATTTTCGACGATAAACAGTTAAAAATGAGCAAAATTCAAACAGGATACATGCATTACAGAAGCTAGTTCATGGTTCATTATAGTATTGGTGACGTCCGTGGACTCGGACCGCTGATATACTCACAGTGAAACGCCTTCGTTCAGCTCCACATTCTAAAATAAGACACTTACACTCATTTCAGCCGGTCACTTTGTACTGATATACCTTCAATAACTTTTCAAACCGTACGCCATTGAGG
>JANDKJ010000607.1:0-21572 GCA_028551335.1 Armillaria sp. CMW 4456 | reverse complement strand
AGTGGGCAGGTGAAGCTTAGCGCCAATTCATGGATAACGCGAGATAGGGGTTTCAGTCGATGATGATGGTAGGTGATGTCCAGGGTTAAGGTTGAAATAGGGGTAAAAATCGTAACACAAAGGTTGACACTCTCAGTGCAGTGCAGGGGAGACTTTGAATATAGAGATAGGTTCACAGCAGTAAAAGTTCTGTGTGAAGTGTGATCAACTCTAAGTTCATCTAGGGGATGTTTGGGAGGCCGGAGTGCTTGTGCTCTCATGTGTGAAGGGTTTTGTGTGATGCATGAAGCTACAGTCAGCAGAGGTTCAAACCCTTTGGCTTGTGGGATGGTGTTTTTGTGTTTTGGGTTTCTCTGGCTTGGCATAGGTTCAAAACCTGTGGAGCTATGATTGGTTAGGAAGCTAGAGCAAATTGGTTTGAACCCAGTGGCTCTTGTGGATTGTATTTGGGAGTGTCTCTTGGAAGAGCACATTGGTTTTGGGTTAGATTTGTGTGTTTTAAGAGCAAATTGCATTGTGCTCTGCATCTGGGATGGTGCACTTGTGTTATTGCCTTGAGGCCTGGCAGCAAAGTCACCACTTCCTGTAGTAAAAGTCCTTAGACTCAGAGAAGTCTAGAAAACCAGAGAGCACATCTGTTTGAAGTGTATTTGAGGTCTGAGAACTCGTCTTATCAATTCCACTGCTTGCTTCTATTGCATTATAATCCCCCACGAACTAAAGAGTGTGTGGTTGTAGCATTGAGGGCAGGAGTGTGATTCAGAGTCAGTAGTCTCTGCTTGGATTTTGTGTCCCTTTTGGCTGCACGCAGTGACTTGCCTCTTCATTTGGAGCCCACCACAAGGGGGGGAAGCAGTTTTGGAATTATATTCAACGTCTTGGATTTGTTGCACACCAGAACATGTGCAATCACTAGATTTATTGAGATTTCCTCCTCTGAGGACAAACCAAAATCGCTATTATCTTCTGGATTGTAGTGAACCTGGGTTGAGATACCCAAGAGAGTGTTGGATTGGTCAAGCTAGTCAGAATAGCTGGAAAGTTACCTGTGCATGAACCTAAAACTAGAGTGGTAAAAGCAGTGAGTGGTATTAGTGTGCCTGCAATATACCCCCTGAACAAAACGAAGAAGAAAGGGAGTGCTAGCACTAGGCCAACTACTACTACTGCAGAAACTGATGGTTCTTTGTTTTGATGCTGGTTGCCAACTGGTGAATCAGAATTAACTGACTTGACATCCAATGCTCCTTCAAGCTCACAACCTATTGCATAAATGTTGACTCAACAGTTGACAACCCCTGGTGGTCAGTCTATGACTACTACCAACCAAAATTCAACTACATCAAACCCCAGTAACCAGCAGACTTCTACAAGTCAGCCCATTGTGAAAATGGCTACGTCTATGCCAGGTCTGAATGAAAAATTGGCACCAAGATTTGAGAGCTCATTGGATCCAGAAGAACTTGAAAGATTCTTCTCTAGACTCGAAGCACTCTTCAATAAACACTCAGTAAAGGATGATGATGAGAAGAAGAAGGTGCACTTGTCTATACAGACATAAAGATGGAGCAGCAGTGGAAGGTTTTGGAGAAGTATGGAGTAGGGACATATGAGGAGTTCAAGAGCGCAGTGATGGACTGCTGTGATGGGGCTCAAGATGATGATAGAGATGCAGTGTTAGAGTTGAAATGTCTGGTGAGATGTTATGATATCTCTCAAATCAAGGAGAAGAGTCAATTCATGGAATTTAAAAGAGAATTCCAAGTGTTGGCTGCGGCTCTTGATAAAGTGTTATCCAAAAGAGAGTTGGTGGACATGTTCCTGACCCCAGTGTCAGACAAATTGTATAGATCTATAAAAATACAACTAGAGCGCTTGCCCCCTCCTACTGGAAAGACAAAAAGAGACCTTGCAAATCCATATACTTTACAAGAAGTTATGGATGCTGGCATGTTTGTACTGCAAGGAGTGTTTTCATCAATGGATCACAAATGAGAGGAAGCAAGGGGTGGACCTATAACGACAGGATTAGGTCAAGAGCAGCACAGGTCAACAACCTCTGCATGCAACACCTCAGCAGCAGAGGAGAGGGCAGTTAAACAGGAAGAAATGGGGAGTGTAATGGCACTCATGAAGGATTTCATGGAGCAGCAGAGCGCTACAGCAGATAAGAGGTTAGCGAGCATGGAAAAGGCTATGCTGGAGAATCAGAAGAGTATTCTGAGTTTCCTGCAGCAGCAAGCGAGTCAACCACCTGCACCATCATATGATGCAAATAGAGTGAGTCAATATGGTCATAACCACTTGCGTGCTTGCTTCTTCTGTGGAGATACAGATGGACACATCTCAAGCAAGTGTCTGGTGAAGTCTGCATATATAAAGAATGGGAAGATAGAGATTGTGGATGGGAGGCCACATCTGCCTGGAGGAGGAGAGATTCCAAAGGACATTTGTGGAGCATATGTGAAGGACTGAGTTGATGAATATTATGCATGCTCTCAGGCTGGAAAGGTGCATAGTCAAAATGTAGTTATCAATACTACTTCGACTCCAGGAATGTTCCATGTACCCAGAGGTTATAGCATGCTTCTTCAGGAAAAGCAGGTGTTGGAAAGACAGGTGTATGCGATGAGGGTGCAGGCAGATTCAAGTATGAGAACTTGTAGTAAGGGACCTCCACCTGAGGATCCTTTAGCTGAGATACCAGATGATGAAGATAGGAAGCAGGGTTTTTCTAGATGTTTGATGAAGGCAGGAGGGAACCAATATAAGACTAGTGGAGTTGCCAGGTCTGGTTCACCATCACCACCAGAGGATGTAAACCCAAAAAGGAGAAGTGTGGCAAGGATTGAGAATGATGACTCATCTGATTCTGAGGCAGAGCACATCAAAATAAGCAGTCAGAAGCAGGTGAGGATGGACCCCTCACCTAAGGTTATACCTACTGCATGCAGTAGTACACCAGAACCAACTATGCAGTATGCTGGTCTACCTGATGTTACAAATGCTGGCAGACAGGGAGGTCCTTCATATAGAAAACCATCTGTGGAGATACCATCAAGAAAACCCCCCAAGAAGATGGGTTTTGTACCATATATGGCTGAAGAAAAGCAGTCAGCATATAAATTGAAGGCCCCAGTTGAGGAGCATGGCAGTCCACCAGAGGTATTGGAGAGACTCATGAATTCTCCTATCTCAGTAATGGTTGGAGAACTCCTTGCACTCTCAAAGATTGGAGGTGCTGTGAAGCAGGAATTGATGATGAAGAGAGTTGCCCATGGTAAATCCAAGCAACAAGACACCCATCATATAGGAGTTGTAGCAGAAGAGGAAGAGGAGTCAGATCGAGAAGAGGAGCCAGAGCAAGCCTTCCCATACATGGAAATGGAAGAAGACAATGGTTTACCCAAGGGAGCACTGCCCCTTGTGGACTTACCATTTGTTGGAAGCTTCTTGGTGACCACAGAAGCCAGGAATGGTGTACCAAAGGAAGCACTCATCTGGCAGGACCCATTTGAACAATATCTGAATGATGCAGAGGAAAGAGGAGAAACTCCAAGGGAGGTGTATGTTGCAAAAGACTCACAGGCCTTGTGCTCTGTATTTCCATACATAAATGGGGCAGAGCACTTTGAAAGTCTGTATGATACTGGCTCACAGATTGTTTCCATGTCCAGCAAAGTAGCTGAGAAGCTTGGATTAATCTATGATCCAGATAAAGTTATAAACATGCAGTCAGTGAATAAACAAGTGGAAAAGTCCCCAGGGATGGCAAAAAATATTCCATTTCTATTTGGTGATATTACAGTGTATCTACAAGTACATATCATCAAGGATCCAGCTTATGATGTCCTCCTAGGAAGACCATTTGATGCGCTCACAACAAGCACCATATACAACACAGCAGATGGTGGTCAGACCATCAGGATTAGGGACCCAAACTCTGTGCACTCTATGATGATACCTACTTTCCCAAGAGGGCAGAAGAGGTTCATAACATGTGAAATCAAGGAGGGTTTTAAATAATCAATGATTTGGTCGAAGACCAAAGAGATGTTGTGATAATAATAGAACCCAACTGAGATGGTGATCTAATGATCAGTGGCTATGCAAAGCCAGTGAATTCACAGAGTTTTGAAAAGAATGAATTAAAAGCAGTATATGCAGCTGCAAGTGCAACAGTGTGTGGCAAGGATGAACAGGTGCATGGGACATTATCCTCATACTTTGGGGCACTTAAACAAATAAAAACTAGAAGGAAGGGAGTGCTCAAGGGCAGTGGAACAATCACAGAGGTCATAGAAATACCCTTCCCTGAAGAGTGCTTGCCTCCAGTCATAGGATCTGTAAAGGAGGTCTTTGCAACAAAGAAATACAAGCCTGTTGCTCAGAAGGTTAAGCCCATCATGGGAGGACTCCCTTCTGAGTTCAGGATTGTAAGGGAAATCATAGGAGATCCACTTAGGGATATGCCAGCCTTGAGAGCACATCCCTCAGAGTATACACCAACCGGTAGATATACAGAGGAGTGCAAGGCTATCATTGAGAGAGTACACTCAGAGGATTTCTTGTGGCCTGAAGAGTGCAAGCTCCTACATGAATTTATGTGTATTCAGAATGAAGGATTCGCATGGGATGACACAGAGTGTGGACATTTCAAAGAGGAATACTTTCCGCCAGTCACAATCCCTGCAGTCAAGCATACTCCCTGGATTCAGAAGAATATACCCATACCACCTGGGATCTTTGACCAGGTGTGTAAGATTATCAAAACCAAGATAGAAGCTGGTGTTTATGAGCCTTCAAACTCCTTGTATCGCTTGCATTGGTTTTGTGTTGTGAAGAAGGATGGGAAGAGTTTGCAGCTGGTTCATAGCTTGGAACCCTTGAATGCAGTCACCATAAAGCACTCAGGAGTCCCACCAGCTACAGATGAGCTCACAGAACACTTTGCAGGGCATGCCTGTGGAGTAACATTAGATCTCTATGTGGGATATGATGAGCACACATTGGATGAGAGGTCTAGGGATCTAACAACATTCCAGACACCTTTCAGAGTGCTCCAGCTGGTTACACTACCCATGGGATGGACAAACTCAGTACCAATATTCCATGACAATGTGACATACATTTTACAGGATGAGGTACCCCATGTTACTATTCCCTATGTGGATGATGTGCCAGTTTGAGGCCCAAAAACCCGCTATGAAACAAAGGATGGAGGATATGAGACAATACCTGAGAACAAGGGTATTAGGAGATTTGTCTGGGAGCATTTCCAGAACTTGAATAGAGTGGTACAATGCATGAAATATGCAGGTGGTACCTTCTCTGGACATGAGGCAGTGTTATGCACATTGGAGATCATGGTGGTAGGCCATTGTTGTACATATGAAGGGAGGAAACCAGAAATGGATTGTGTAGGGGTAATCATGCGCTGGGGGCCTTGTAAAGACCTTGGAGATGTGTGCTCTTTCCTTGGAACAGTTGGAGTGCATCATATGTTTATCAAAGACTATGCAAAGAAAGCTGATGCGCTCACCAAGTTGACATGTCTCAAAGTGCCTTTTGAATTTGGAGAAGAACAGGAGAAGGTGATGGAGATGCTTAAGGATGGACTTAAGAACAGTCCCTCCTTAATGCCCATTGATTATGAGTTAGATTCAGAGGTCACACTTAGTGTGGATATGTCTTACAAGGCTGTAGGATTTTATATCTGCCAAGTTGACCCAGAAAATCCAAAGAGAAGGAGATATGCATGATTTGGATCGATTGTGCTCAATGAGCACGAAGCCAGATTCTCTCAACCAAAAAGGGAGTTGTATGGGTTGTTCAGAGTACTCCATGCATGTAGGCATTGGCTCTTTGGAGTATGAAACTTAGTTGTGGAAACCGATGCGAAATACATTGCAGGAATGCTAAGGAACCCAGATGAGGTTCCTAATGCAGCAATTAATCGGTGGATTGAGTCCATTCTCATGTTCCACTTCACACTAGTTCATATTCCAGGAGAGTGCCATGCTCCAGATGGATTATCAAGGAGGGAGTTTCAACCAGGAGATGAGGAGTATTCGAATCCAAAAGATGATGAGGAGAGAGTGGAAGAAAAGCTGTTACAATTTTAGCCCCTTTCTTGACCTTAACCCCAGACAATCCCTTGCTATCATTGAATCGGCACTTAACTCCACTCATTCACTCTCACTCATCTCATCATCACTTCCTGGATAGGACTTCTCCTTGTACTTACCATTTGTTATCGCTCACGCACACTAGTCATTCACACTGGTCACTTCTCTCTGGACAAACACCATAGTAATACATTGTACAACAGTAGTATATGGACCATGTATTTAAGTAGCAAGCTCTTGCTGGCATAAACCAGCTTTGAGCTAAGTTATAATATACCAACTTATGCTTGACACTCAATCCTCTCAAAAGCCCAAAAGCTAAGGACTTAACCTCACCTTTGCGCTAGTCAACGACTTCACCAGGATTACTCAAACATGAAGTAACCAGTTGTTTGTTGTTGTTAGAGTCACATGAAGTCTGGGTCTAACAATTAGCTTGAAGCTTCCCCTACCCTCTTTTCTTTACATGCTCATCATGAAAGAAAAGACCATATGTCCTTGCAGAACAATGACCTCGCACTCCTCACCCTCCCTGCCATTATCGGGCTCCTCGCCCTAGCAGCCATCTGTTGGTACTACTATCAGATCATTGTCAGATTCTTCCTACCCCTCGTCCACATCTTCAACCACTTCTATGTCATATTCCCATGCTGAGCAGGGCTTGGCCCCGATGTCTGAGGAGCAGGACCAAACTTCCCTCTGCACCCAGAAGTCGAGCAGGACTTGGAAGAGTCGGTTCAATCCAGCCCACCTCCTTCCTGGCCACCCACACCATACCCAAGAGCCAGACACTCCTACCCCCCCTCCTTGGGCCCCACCCCCATCATCCCACTCCTAGATCTGCCCACTGATACCACTGGAGATTCAAGCAGCAATGCCACTGCGTGAGCTGATGCCTTCCATGCCAAGCTTGCCCGATCTGCCATTCAGGCCTGAGCCAGACGACACCAACATGCAACAATATGCCAGGGAAATCAGAGCCAGCAACCCGAGCAACCCGAGGCAGAACCCTCTGGGGTACGATGCTCAACCAACACCATCCACCCCCCAAACTACTCAGACCTATCACCTGTACCTGGCACAGTGACTGTCCCAAATGAGTCAAAAATCCTCCATAACATATGCATCACTGAGCCCAGACACCTTCCCTGTTGGCCTGCAGAGGACATGAACAGCAGCACCTCGATCGAGCTCACCTATGTCATGTCACCCCTGCCACAACTCCCCAGCCCCTTGTGGTACAAAACCCCAACCCCTTCACTCCTGCTCCCTCAGCTCCCCTTCCCAATCACACCTCAGCTGATAGTGACAACAGGGCGAGCATCCGATCACTGGCCGATGAGCCCCAAGCATCCACCAGCACCACTGTCCCCATCCCACATCCCAATACCACCAATGCCAATGACGACCTGAGACCTGTACCAACAAATGACGGACCAGTTTCTGACCCTGGGAGCCCACATTTCGAGGGAGACCCAACCGAAGGACTATTCATGGGCTTCCCCTCGTCCAGGGTCAACCTTACTGATGAAGAATAGGCAAGAACAGCCCCAATGGGATGAGATCAAGATTTACATACAGAACACCAGGAAACCAGAAGTAACTAATTTGCTGATCCCCATGACAGAAAAGGAAACATGGGATCAATACCTTGATTTAGCAGTAGCAGAATTTCACCATTTAAGAAAGTACATGGATGAACAGCCAATTGGAGAACAGATCATATTCCAAGACCAGGAGATAATGAGGTGAGAACTAATTAATCGGGCCAAGGAACAAGCCGCGGCCCAGATTAATCAGCAGAATGACATTCCCTTTCGCATTATCCTTAATGCTGTAGCAGGACCAGAAGCTGCCAGACCCTCCCAGACCCAGCCACCCCTTCAGCATGGGGTAGGACCATGAGGCCACCCAGCTGAACCCAAGCCAGAGGGTTCGAAGCCCGTGCCACCATCCCAGGGATTGGTTGGTGAATGGGAATGCAACTAGATTAACCAGAAGGCTGTCAGGAAGGCATGAGAAGACCTTTGCATCACCCTAACAAATGCTGCCCACACACATCCAGCACCAGGATGGAAACCTGGTGACACACCAGGAGGCTCCCCCCACCCATCAGCCCGAGATGAACTAGCCCCCCTACAAGGACCCCCCAGTGGGCCACCCAGCTGGCCATCTGACAACCCAGCACCCAAGATGCTCGCAGGTGACTTGTGGCTAAACATCAAACCTATGCTTGTCAAAACCCCCGATGCCTTCAAGGGCCTGTCTGATGATCTATGATGCTTTGTCAATGACTGCGAGCTATACTTCCAGATGTTCCTCGGCTTCTTCACTGATGGCAACAAAATCATCTTCGCTGTTTCCCACATGGAAGGACAAGCCAAACATTGGTGGGTCAGCATACAGGAAGAACTATACTCCTGGTCCTGCTTACATCACCAGTTCCCCACATGGCTTGACTTCAAGGATACCCTCAAAACCCAATTCGGCAACACAGCAGTAACCGAAAAGCACCACCAGGCAATGACTGAGCTCAGATGGAATGTTGGCATGGAAACAGTGGTGGAATATTTCCAGATGTTGGAAGATCTCAGAAGGAAAGCTGAGCTGATCCACGATGTGGGGGAACGGGGACAGATGACCATGGCAATGAAAGGCAGAGTCCCACACATGATTCGCAACAAGGTCACCGACATGGGAATCCTGTTACCAAATGGCTACCATGAGTGGAAGCAGTGAATCATTGATGGCGATGAGGCCTGACAATGCTCCAAAGGTCGTCGACAACATGGTAACCCACCCTGCCGCCACTACGAAACTGACCCCGTCCATGACTGGACATGCCCCAGCAACGACACCTGCAGCCACTGACAAGCAGACTGGGATGGGGACGACCTATGGTGGGAGAGGGCAGCCAATGGATGTAGACCGACTAAAGGCCAGAACCACTGGACTATGCTACAATTACAATGAGAAGGGACATTCCATGTGAGAATGCCCAAAGCTGAAGAAACCATACTCCTGACCACCATGCACCAAGGCACAGATATGCGCTGCCATTGAACGACTCAAAAACGAGTATTCTGCCACAGAGGAGAAGATGCCACTGACCAGCGGCATTGAGGAGGTAAAAGGATAGGCTGATGAGTGAGTGATTCCACTTGATCAGCCATGGATGAAATTAGTTCTAGTACATCGCCATCTACATGTAATAGTACTTATGATATGCCTGTAGTCCCCATGCATTTGAATATACCCACTTCAGTGATGACAAAGAACTTTGCAGAATCGCAAAAGGAACCACCATGGCAGAAGCCGGGTAAGTGTGCCATGACCATCACAGGGACCATACCAGCACCACCGGCAGAAGCCTTCCGATCAACCTCTGAGGGCATGGCCGAGGTGACCTCGACCACAGCAAAAGAGCTAGCATGGGAGCCTTCCACACTGGTCACAAGCATCCCAGCGAGCAAGACCAAGACTGCTACCTCAACTAGCAAAGGGGGCCGAATGGTGATGTGCTCGGTGATGGGTAGTGCGCAAAAAGAAACCTGACTCTAGATCATCAATCTAGAGTCTATCTCTCACTCTAACACACACACACTCAAAATCACCAATTAAGTTCGAGGTGGAGTATGGTAGAAGCACTCTTATCCTAGATTTGATAGTTTTGTCTCGAATTCAACTTCTATTCAAGGCTTTGTAAATGTTTACACAAGATACACTATCGCAACAGTGAGGTATAAGTGCAAAGGGATTTTTGTAGGTATATTTGAGTTGTTTAGACTCAGATAACTTTGTCTAGGCACTAAAAAGAACTGATCTAGATTTACTTTCAAACTGAAACAATCAAAGAACACACTGGTTCTACAAAGAGCATGCAGACTCCGACTACACAAGTTCGCAGACTTGAGACAAAGAAGCACACAGACTTCTATGAAGGATACACAGATCCTAACTTCAAGTACACAGACTTGCAAAGAGTACACAGACTCTAGAGCACACAGACTCTTTGATTGTTCAAATTCTAAGTTCTCTAGGCTTTTCTACTTCGTCTAGATCAATGCTTTTCACTTGGTTGACTTTGTAAAACTTATTCACGCAGTCAAGGACGTGCACTTATAAAATCCTTTATTTGACTTGGTAGCTATGAGCCACTAGCACAAACGAGGGGAAATGTTTTTCCTGCTGTTATGTGTCTAGATGGCAGTAATTTATAGTATTCTACGTCTAGGTATAGGGGTCTTGTATCTAGGTCATTATGGTATGATACAAGCTTTATTTTACAAACAATGAGTCATGTATTTTCAAGGATTGCATGATTCTGAGACGTTTATTCATTGTCTCAGAGCTCCTGCAGTTTATTCTATTATCTAGGAGTGCCCCACTGGTCTGTAGGTCCTCCGTTATTCAATCTCGGAGAGCTGCATGGCTTCCTTATTCATTCCTCACAGCAGTGCATGAGTTGCTGAGGTGACTGCCGATCTCCTAGATCGATCGAGGGTACCGAGATTGTATTCCATGATCGCAAATTGATCGCATCAAACATCTTGATGCCTGGTACACCTATTTTTATCTTCTAGGGTTGTGGGCAATGCCGTCAGGTGGTCTAGATCATAGACAACAACCTTAGGTTTTGTCCTGACTTTGGTAGAGGTCCTTTTCATAAGTTATCTTTTTGTTTCGAGGACTTAGAGACTGATCTAGATGTTTGTTTTACTTCATGTTTGGTCTACTGTCATGGCTGTGTCCCCTAGATTTGACTTAGTGTGTCTGTTTAGGTGGGGAATAGTCTTCTGATTCAAAGGCATAGAGGGTTGGCCCATCCAGGTACTGTCCCTGTGTCCGTTTTGACTCCAGGTAACTCAACAACCAATCTAAGTAGTAAGCTATCAGTGTGAAGTCTCCACTATAGCCCTCAATACAGCATCTAGATCGCAAATAATGCTTTATTTTCGCAAAATTTGTGGGTAGCCTGATACCCAACATATCAACGTTGCGAACTGTAATGCACTACCTCATCAAGTGGAAGGGATACAGCAACGAAGAAAACCAATGGGTGCAGGAAAACTCGCTAGAACATGCAAAGGAGGCCATTGATGACTTCTTAAATCGTAACCAGTGTTAGCAGCAATAATTGGTAGATAGAAAGCTTGTATTAACTATAGTACAAATACAACTCTTTTATACTGTTCATAAATATTCTGGTCCATTCTTCGAGTGTCCTAGACTAACTACAGACTATGCTAGATGTTGTTCAAGCTGCGATGTGACTACAAAGTGTTCATACTATGGATATGATCCGTACTCGAGTTCCGTGCTAAGTCGGCTTGCTCCGCCGACACTCCCCCTCAAGCCGAAATCATTCCAAGAGCATCTGTACGAGTGGCTTGAACTTGAATGCAGGCCAGTGCCTTGGTAAGAATGTCGGCTGTCATTTCGTTTGTGGGACAATAGATGATTTCGAGCATCCCTTCTTGTATCTTGTCCCTAATAAAATGATAACGAATGTCAATATGCTTTGTGCGAGCATGAAACTGTCCAAGTTCCTGCATATGCAAGAGAGATGGCTGACTGAGGTTATCACTGTAGATGGTGAATGGAATAGAAATCGTCCAAACAATTCAGCCAGGAACAACGGAACCACATGGCCTCTTTTGCTGTGTAAGTCAGAGCAATATACTCTGCCTCTGTGGTTGATAGCGACGATTTCCTGCTGCTTCGATGACCATGATACTGCAGCTCCATTGAGAACAAAGGCATAGCCTGATATGGCTTTGCTCGATGTTCAAGTGACATCCCATCAGCATCTGTATAGATCTCAAGACCATGTGTCTCATTTGATCCATTGTAAGTAAGTCCCAATGTGCGAGTGCCCTTAAGGTACTGCAGCACACGTTTTGCAGCATTCCAATGAGGACGTCCGGGGTTATCAAGGAAACGTGATAGGACACAGACTGTGAATGCTAGATCTGGTCGAGTAGCAGTGGAAAGCCATACTAATCCACCTATAAGTTCCCTGTATGGAACATCTCACATGTCAGCAATATCATCCAGAGTAGTGGGGCATTGTTCCCATGATAGCTGTGTAGTGGGATCAATTGGTACAGATACTGATTTACAATCAGTCATCCCAAATTTCCGCAGCATTGAGTCAATGTATGTCATCTGTGAGATTGATAAGGTGCGCTTCTTGCGATCCCGTTTGATCTCCATTCCGAGAAGCCAGTTGATCGGTCCGAGCATGGTTATCTTGAATATTCGTGCAATTTCTTCCTGGATCTCATTGATTAGGGTGGGAGACGTGCCTGTGATGGTGCTATCATCAATATGAATAGCCATCAGAATGGTGTCTTGTCCTCTGTGAGATGGTAGACTGCATGATCATTATGGAGTGCATGGAATCCTAATTTGGCTAGGGAAGTAGTGAGCTTCTCGTACCACTTTCGGCTTGACTGTTTCAGTCCATAAATGGTACGTCGAAGACGAATGACTTCGTTTGGATTCCCATTGGTGTAGTGTGGTGGCTGCTCCATGTAGATAGCTTCATTCTCTGAAAACTCGCCATTGAGAAAGGCAGCTGAGTAATCAAAGAGCTCTATATCCCAGTCATAGCATGTGGCAATGGATAAAATGGTTCGAAGAGATGATAATTTGGCAGTGGGTGAGAAAGTCTCAAAGTAATCAACACCTTGTACTTGGGTGAAACCACGGGCTACAAGACGTGCCTTGTATTTGTCAATTTCCCCATTAGCCTTGCGCTTGATCCGGAGTGCCCATTTTGATCCGACAGCATTGCATCCGATTGGTTTAGGAATAGGCCCATTACCAAATGTGCCGGTTCTCTTCATCGCTTCCATCTCAACATCCATGGCCTGTTTGAATAGTGGCCAATCCTCCCTATGCTTTGCTTCTTCAACACTTGGCTCATCAGACATGTCTCCAATGGCTGGAAAGACATATTCGAGAGTGTCTGAGTCGTCTTCTGGCCCGATTTGGACAGCATGAGCTGTGCGACGTGTTCGAGTGCCCTCAATGATGTTCTGCACGTCGATTTTGCTCGAAATGTCTCGTGGTGCAATAGGCATCGTCGTTTTAACTGTAGGACTCGATGGACGTGTGTCAGGAGGTGTAGTGAGTGGTGAATCAGGCAGAGGAGCTTGTGACATGGCTTTGGGCAGTGCAGGTGCACCATGCTGGATGTTTTCTGCCTTTGTACTGCTCCTAACTTCTGCATTCTCCCCCTCATTCAGCACTCTATAGATCCCCTGGTCCTTCCGACGCATTTCTGGGAATTTAATGCTTCGTTCGACACGTATGGAGCCATTATCTGGATAGTAAATTCGATGCCCATTACTCTCTTGGTCAAATCCAAGCCAATGGCCTTCACGAGCTCGTCCTTCAAGCTTCGAACCATCCTCGACATGTACCCAGACCTTGCAGCCCCATTCCTGGATGTGCCGCAAGTCAGGCTTCGATCCATGGAACACCTCATATGGTGTACGACCTCCAATAGCCTTCGACGATGTCCTATTCTTCAACCAGATGGCATGCTTTAATGCCTCGCCCCACAAGTTCTTCGGCAATCCTGCAGCATGAAGCATAGCTCGGATCTTCTCCAGGAGTATGCGGTTGAGTCTCTCAGCGACTCCATTGTGTTCGGGGGTGTCATGGACTGTGAAGCGACGTTGAATACCCTTCTCTGCTAGGTAGTCATCGAAATTATGGCTCTTGTACTCTCCTCCACCATCCGAATGCAATATCTTTATCTTTATACCATGCAGCTTGTCCCATCTCGCCTCCAGGTCCTTAAACGACTGCAACGTCTCGTTTTTCGAGTGGAGTAGCATTGCTACAGAGTAACGTGATGCATCATCTGTAAATGTGACATAGTATTTCTTGTGCTGAGGCGTTTCAATGGTTGCCGGTCCCCACACATCACTGTGAACTTGATCACCTACTCCCCCTGATGCGTCATTCTCCCTAGACTTCAAGATGGCTTTCCTTGTCATTCTACCATGTAGACATGACGGGCATTGATCCTGAGAGGTGGGGCTTCCTTCGTCGAGTTCTAGACCATCTACTAACTGATCCTTGATCAGCTTCTTTGCCGCATCAATTGGAAGATGACCCATGAGGCGATGCAACTCGTCAGGTGTCACGATTCGTGGCCTATTGTCGATGTAATAGGTTTCTGCATGAGTTATTGGTGTGTGGAGTCTGTACAATCCATTAACATGCGGTATTGTCCCAATCTGGTGATGCTTCTTGTCAAAAATGCGGCACTCGTCCTCTTTAAAATCAAGGGAATAGCCTGCTTGGGTGATGCGACCAACAGAAAGGAGTGTTACTCCAAGATTAGGTGCGTGGAGTACATCCTTGACGAGAACTTTGATCGTCTTCTTCTTCCCATTAGGAACTGTGATACACATGTCACCTTTCCCTATTGCTTCGAACTTCTTCTTGTCTGCTGCCATTATTCCTCGAGGCTCAATAGCCTTATAGTTCATCAATCGATGATGTGACGGAGTCATATGCTGTGTAGCACCGGAGTCAAAGATATCAACTTCATACTCGTGCTCTGTGTCGGAAACAGCTGCTGCAAGATCTCCAGATGTAAGTGAGGTTATTTCTCCAATGAGCTCTGGTATACTGATGTCTGATACATCAGTTCTCTCGTCGCTATCCTCGTCTTCGCTGTCGCTGACATTCTGGGGCTGTGGCAGGTCCAAGAAGTCTTCTTCAGCTTCTTCTTCTTCAGCAAACCATGCGGCATCGAACTCCTTGTCCGCTTTTGCCGTGTTCGCTTGTCCATGGCCCTTCTTTGGGCCTTGACCTTCTTTCCCTCCTCCCTTCACCCAACAATCTCTCGCCATGTGTCCCTTCCTATGGCAGTTGTAACACTCCATGGATTTCTTCGGCCTCTTTCCACCATTCCCACTGTAGAATGCGGCTTCCCTCTCGCCCTTTCCTGCTGACCTGACCTTCCGCCGGTCTGCCTCATCACTGATGCCCTGTAGCACCATGTCGGGATCGAGAGCCTTGCCTAGAAGTGCCGAAGCACCTGTAAGCGCAGAGAGATATGTTTCGAATGAGGTAGGGAGTGATCCTAGGACTATTGCGACGAAATTATCATCACCTGGGTCTGCTCCCATCGCAATAAGGTCCTCTCGTAAGGACTGTAGCTTCGTTAGGTGTGTCTTTACATCACCTCCTTCTGCGCATCGCTCATCCTGGAGCTTTCGACGCAGATCAACTGTTACCATCTTGGATTTCTTCTCATACTCCGACTTCACCTTTGTCCACATTGCTTTCGCCATGGCCTCGCCTTTCACCTTCAAGAATAACGAATCTGGAATGACTGACACGATCCCCTGCTTGATTACAGCCTGCTCGGACTTCCAAATCCGATGCTTCTTGTCATATTCCTCCCTTTCCTTTATTTCTTCGGCTGTGGGATGCTTGGGATCCACTTCGACTGGTTCCATCGGTCCTGAAATCGTCATAACGTCGTCAAAATGATCACTCAGACCTGCTGCGTCAATGGCAAAAAGGAACCGGTCACGAAAGAATATCCAGTTCATGCCATCTGCCTTGCATGCAGGGAGCTTTGCAAAGTACTCGCCAAGTTTCACCGTGGATGAGAAGGTATTGTAGGACATGATAGATTGGTGATAGAGCAATGCGAGGTGAGTGTCTTATTGTTGTTATTTAGTTATGGCCGGGGCCCATAACCTGTTAGCAGCAATAATTGGTAGATAGAAAGCTTGTATTTACTATAGTACGAATACAACTCTTTTATACTCTTCGTAAATATTCTGGTCCATTCTTCGAGTGTCCTAGACTAACTACAGACTATGCTAGATGTTGTTCGAGCTGCGACGCGACTACAAAGTGTTCATACTACGGATATGATCCGTACTCGAGTTCCGTGCTAAGTCGGCTTGCTCTGCCAACAGGTAAGCCCCTTGTACCAGAGGCAGCGGGATGCGTTCCTGTTGGGTGCCCTGGGTGGTTAAGGTGTAGAGGATGGGGGGACGATGTGGTGTGGAGAATGTTCTGGGACATGTCCAGTCTGTCGAGTAAGAAGCTGCGTACCCTGGATATGGAAGAGGATCAAGGATGGACGCGTGTGTCTCCTCGAAATGTAGGCTCTGCGGTTGGGCCGTGTATAACAGGCTAGAGGTGCCGAGGAAGGGAAATATCTGCCGAGCCGAAATCTCTGTAAAGTGAATGCAATTTTTTTTCAGTATTGAAACAGATCTCACATTTGTCTGGACACAGTAGACACCTATATCGTAAATCTGTAACTCGATTATTCAAGGTTTTTTGTCCATATAACTGTGTGTTGCACCCACGAACTGTTACGATTTTTACCCCTATTCCGACCCTAACCCCAGTTGTCATCACGATTATCACACCTGACCAAACCCCCACCACGCGTTATCAACCAATCGGCGCTTAACCCCACTCGCCCTCACCGTCTGACCCTCCTTCTCGCTCGTTACACGCCCCATCCAGGCTTCTCGTTTATACTTACCATTCTTACTATCCGTTCGTTCACACCGGTCGCTTCTCGTTGGACAAACACTGGCGCCATACATTGTACAACAGTAGTATACGAACCGTGTATTTAAGTAGGATGCTCGCGCTGGTAATAACCAGCTTCGAGCTAAGTTATAAAATACCAACTTACACCTGACACTCAATCCTCCTCACACTAAGAACTAAGGACTTAGCCCTCGCTCTCGCGCTAACAGTCAACTCACCGGGATTACTCGAATGCGAAGTAACTGGTTGTTTGTTGTTGTTAGAGTCACGTGAAGTTTGGGTCTAACAATTAGCTCGAAGCTTCCCTACCCTCTTTACACGCTCGACGTGAAAGAAAAGACCGTATGTCACAGAACTCAGACCTCACACTCCTAACCGTCCCCGCCGTCATCGGCCTTGTGGCCCTAGCCTTTATCATCTGGTATTACTACCTTGTCCTCGTCAGTTTCTTCCTCCCCTTCATCCGCCTCTTCCACCGCTTCTATGTCATCTTCCCGCGCAGGACAGGGTTTGGCCCCGACGTCCGAGGAGCAGGACCGAACCTCCCTCTGGACCCAGAAGTCGAGCCGGACGTGGAAGCAACATCTCGATCCGACTCACCTGCTCTCAGGCCAGCCACGCCCTACCCTGCCCGCTCTCGTGCCAGTAGTCTCCACCTTTACCCCCCAGGCCCGCCCCCAAACCAGCCCCTCCCAGCTTCCCCCAGTGACAGCGTTAGCAGAGATTCTCGAGACAACGCAGCTATCCGAGCCGCCGCCTTCCACGCCGAACTCGCCCGAGCCGCGCTCGTCACCCACAGCAGAAGACACCGATGCTCAGCGATACGCATGAGAGGTGCGGAGCAGCGACCCGAACAATCCATTGCCGGACCTTCCGGCGTACGACATTCTACCGACACCATCCACCCCCCCAACTACAGCGAGTTATCGCCCGTACCCGGCCAGACGACCGTCGCAAGTGAGCCGAACCTCATCAGGAACATACGCGTCGGCGAGCCCAGAGGTCGACCCTGCTGGCCGGCCGAGGAGACCGACTCCAGCACTGACGAGTCCCGCCGCTTCGCCACCCCCGCTACAACTACCCAGCCCCTCGTGGCTACCAACCCTGACCCCTTACCCACAGAGCACAACCCTCCCCTTTCCAATCATGTCGCGGACGACGATGCCAGCATTCGCTCCCTCGTCGACGAACCAAGAGCCTCTACCAGCACCGTCGCCCCAAACCCACATCCCACTCCCGCTGACCCCGGTAATGGGCGAGGATCCGTTCCCCCTACCGACGAGCCCACCTCAGACCCCGGAAGCCCATGATGGATGGGGGACCCCACCGAGGGGCTCTTCCTCAGGTTCCCTTTGTCCAGGGTCGATCTCACCGACTCCGAATAGATCGGAACAACCCCGGTGGGACGAGGTAGAAAAGTATATACAGAACGCCCCACCAAAAATAGTAGCAGACTTACCTATACCCAAATCAGCAGAAGAAACGTGGGCAGCTTATCTTGATATAACTGTAGCAGAGTACCAGCGACTGAAGAAGTATAACGACTCCCAGCCTATCGGCGAGCGAGCCACGTTCCGGGACCAGGAAATTAGGACCCGAAACCTAATCAATCGAGCCAAGGAACGAGCCGCCGCCGCCGTCAATACAAACGAGGAGATCCCCTTCCGAATCACTCTCACTGCCGCGGCAGACACCGCGGCCCTGGGACCATCACAAACCCAACCCCCCGCCCAGGCCCGAGTAGATCCGAAGGCGCCGCAGAAGAAGAAATCGGGATCTATTGGGGAATGGGAACAGGACCAAATCAACCAGGCCAACGTCAAGAAGGCCTGAGAAGAACTATGCATTGCCCTCGCCAAGGCCTCCAAGACCCGAGCAGCACCGGGATGGGTCCCTGGTGACACCCCGGGGGGTTCTCCACATCTGTCGGCCCGCGACGAACTAGCTTCGCTACCAGGACCCCCTGGAGGACCGCCTGACTGGCCAAACAACAACCCCGCCCCCGAGATGGTCGCCGGCGACCTACGGCTAAACGTTAAACCCACCCTCGTCAAGGAACCCGACCCCTTTAAGGGCGAATCGGACGATCTCCGACGCTTTATCAACAACTGCGAACTCTACTATCAGACCTTCGCTGGCTTCTTCTCCGACGGGGGAAAAGTCATTTTTGCGGTCTCCCACATGACGGGACGCGCCAAGAACTGGTGGGTCAGCATCCAAGAACAGCTATTCTCTCGCTCCCGCCTACACCACCGATTTCCCCACTGGCTCGATTTCAAGTCCGCCCTGCAGAAGCAGTTTGGAGACCCCGCCGTCAAAGAAAAGCACCATAAGGCGATGACGGAACTCCGATGGAACATCGGGGCGGAAACGGCGGTAGAATATTTCCTGAAACTGGAAGATCTCGGAAGGAAAGCCGAGCTGATCCACGACGTAGAAGAGAGGGGACAGATGACGATGGTGCTCAAGATGGGAGTACCGAAGTCGGTCCGAAACAAGATTACCGACATGGGAATCTTGATACCCGACGGATACTTCGACTGGAAGCAACGCATCATCGAAGGAGACGAGTCCCGACAGCGCTCGAAAGTCATCGACGACATGATCACCCGCCCCGCTAGGCCAACCCCGTCCACGACCGGAAACGCCCCGGCAACGACACCCGCAACTACCGACAAGCGGACCGGGACGGGAACCACCTACGGGGGACGAGGGCAGCCAATGGATGTAGATCGCGTAAAGACCCGCAACACCGGACTCTGCTATAATTGTAACGAGAAAGGGCACTTCGCGCGAGAATGCCCGAAGCCGAAGAAACCATTTAACCGACCACCGCGCTCGAAGGTGCAGATCCGAGCCGCTATCGAACGACTTGAGAATGAGTACTCTGCCGCAGAGGAGAAGATGCCCTTGACCAGCGGCATTGAGGAGGTAAAAGATTAGGCCGACGAGCGAGCGATTCCGCTCGATCGGCCATGGACGAAATTAGTTCTAGTACGTCGTCGCCTACTTGTAATAGTACTTATGATATGCCTGTAGTCTCAACGCATTCGAATATACCCGACTTAACCCAGACGACAAAGAACCCGAAAGAATCGCAGAAGGAACGATCGCGGCCAAAGCCGAGGAGCACCGCGACCGTCACAGGGACCGTACAAACGCCCTCGGCAGGAACTGATCGATTGACCTTCGAGGGCGCAGCCATAGAAACCCCCACTACGGCGGAAGACTTAGCTTGGGAGCCCTCCCCACCGGTCGCAAATGTCCCAGCGAGCAAGAAGAAGACCGCTACCACGACTAGCGAAGGGGGCCGAACGGGGGCCTGCACGCCCCATACGGCGCCTACCATTTCAAGGATATCGATCCCCTCGCCCCACTTCCCCTATTACGTCGACCAGGAAGGCCATTGGACCATGCAGTCCTGGGATCGACGAACCGGCAATCTCATAGGGCTCGTAAGCGACGACCACCCACCCGAGCCAGAAGCCTCCCCCAAATACCCGCATGATCCGACGGAGTGGCTTAAACCTTGGAGTGCCAAGTGGACCTGGCGAAGCCTTTATGCCTCGCTCCTGGCGGCCAAGGGCATCCTCTTCCAATGGACCCACAAGACCCGCCAGCAGGAGGTGACCGATGACCTCGTTCGACAACTTCGGAAGTCGAACCAGGCAGCCGCGCTCGAGTGGTTGGAAGAACTCCGAGGCCCGCGACAATATATTCATGCCGCGCAGTCCCGTGGCAAGGACCTCATAACCACAG
The DNA here is from genome assembly GCA_028551335.1 of Armillaria sp. CMW 4456. Taxonomy (NCBI): domain Eukaryota; kingdom Fungi; phylum Basidiomycota; class Agaricomycetes; order Agaricales; family Physalacriaceae; genus Armillaria; species Armillaria sp. CMW 4456. The sequence continues at coordinate 1,134 of JANDKJ010000607.1, read as the reverse complement.
TACAATTAGAAACCCTGGAACGACCACAGACCCTACAGCCACCGCCCTAGTAGATAGCGGGTGCACCGGGAGCTCGATCAACCGAACCTTCGTCGACAAACACCAACTGATTACCTGGCCCACCGCCCACCCGATCCCAGTCTTCAACGCTGATGGGACCCGGAATCGTGCCAGCGAGATCACCGCCTATGTCGAACTCCGCCTAAAGATCGGTGACCACACCGAGCGGATTGACCTGGCCGTAACAGACCTAGGGGACAAGGACCTGTTCCTCGGACACGACTGGCTGAAACGCCACAATCCCCTGATCGACTGGGGAACGGGACGCATCACCTTCGGCCAGTGTCGCTGCAACCGCCTGGTTCTTACGCTACCAGACGCCGACGAAGACCACTGGGACGAGGAGCTGGAGGAAGGGGATACCATTCTAGCCGTAGACATGACAGAGGAGATACGAGTGCGTGCCCACGTCGCCAACGACTTGGCCGTGAAGGTTCATGAATTGAAACCAGAACGAACCTTCGAGGAGCTAGTCCCTGAATGGTGTCGGGACTTTCGTGACCTATTCTCGAAGGACAACTTCGATGAATTACCGCCCCGCAAACCTTGGGACCACGCCATCGAACTCACCCCGAACGCCAAATCCACCCTCGATTGCAAAATCTACCCACTTTCCCCCAAGGAGCAGAAGGAACTAGACGATTTCCTCGACGAGAACCTCCGCACCGGGAGGATCCGCCCGAGCAAATCACCAATGGCGTCCCCCTTTTTCTTTGTCAAAAAGAAGGATGGGAGATTACGACCAGTCCAAGACTACCGGAAGCTTAATGAGATGACCATTAAAAACCGATATCCGCTACCACTCATCTCAGAGCTTATGGACAAGCTAAAGGGGTCCAAATATTTTACCAAACTCGACGTACGATGGGGGTATAACAACATGCGAATCAAGGAAGGGGACGAGTGGAAGGCTGCTTTCCACACGAACCGGGGACTCTTTGAGCCTACTGTAATGTTCTTTGGCCTCACCAACTCGCCCGCGACCTTCCAGTGGATGATGAACGACATCTTCAAAGACCTCATCGCCACGGGGAAGGTAACTATCTACCTCGACGATATTCTAATTATGTCAAA
>JANDKJ010000606.1:0-14441 GCA_028551335.1 Armillaria sp. CMW 4456 | reverse complement strand
CAACAAAGAGAAGAAGGGGTTGATGGAGATATGGAATACCCTATAGAGTTCCTAAATAGTATCAATATGTCAGGATTTCCTTTGTCAAAGTTATGTCTTAAATGAGGAGTCCCATTAATGCTTCTAAGAAATTTGGATCCAAAAAATGGTCTTTGTAATGGGACATGTGTTATTCTTATAGGCATGGGTCGTCGACTTCTCCATGTCAGAATACTTAGTGGTGATCATAAAGGAAAGACTGCATTTATTCCATGTATCACTTTGAGTTCTGGTGCAGAACTTCCATTTGATTTATGTCGGCACCAATTTCCAGTCCGTGTTTGCTTTAGTATGACAATCAACAAGTCCCAAGGACAATCTGTCAAACATGTAGGTATTAATCTTCAGACTCCTGTATTTACACATGGACAATTGTATGTAGCTCTATCAAGATGTACTTCAAAACAAGGTGTAAAGGTATTAGTAAAATCTGGATCTGTAGAATTTAAAACACCTAATATTGTATATCCAGAAGTTCTCATAGATTAGAGAATAGAATAAACTTATTTAAAAAGGAGTGAATAAAGTGAGGAGTAATAAGCCGGGTTTGGGGCGGGCCCCAACAAGCTGAAGTTCCATGCCGCAGTCAAGATTGTGGAGGGCCTGAGCATGCAAGGGGCCTCCACAATCATGACAAAGGCATGGGACAGAAGCTTGTGTCTCAATAATCTACATTGACTTCTCTAATATCTTCTGGTGTATGCACAGCAATAAGGAATGGTGATCCCCAGTATCCAGTTACTGCAGATTCCTGGCCTTGATTCCTGTTTCCTGACCCAAAAGAAGACCATACAGATAGTGATGAAGGTTTTGCACAGGCACCAATCCTGCAGAAGGTTAGTTAAATTTTTATCCATCTTCATTCATTCTTACCTTTATGTCGGTCCTTGACAGGCTTGGAAGTGTCTCATGACATCACTGCAATCTGCAGATGAAATCGATCTCAATGTATCAGCTTCTTGTGTCAAATGGTGGAAGGCCAAATCCATCACACTGTGTGGCCAATAATATTGGCCTGAAGTCAGTAACTGCACGAAGTATTGCATATGTGGCTGTACAAGCTGAGTTTTTTCTCATTTTATCCAAGGTTATTGCTCATTTACATGATATAGCTTCGGATTGCATTGTCTGACAGTGGCTGGCAACTAGTTGATGGAAACTTCGATCATCATGTCTTTTTTAACAACATCGTCGATTACTTTGAGAATGCCCCTGGATCTATTGCAGCAGCAAAAGTGAATGCGGTGCTGGGATGGTGGACTAAGTGATTCTCCTACTTGCTGCTAGATTTTCTGCTGATGTACAATTTATTAGCAGTGTATTCAAGACAGGAAAAACCCACCTTCCTCAGTCACTTCCTGATGGTGGTTCTGTAAAGCAACTGGCAGCCAAGAGAGATGAGCAAGAACAGGGTGAAAATACAGTATAATTTTTGTCTGAAATGATGTACTCGTTTACCATAATGTTATCCCATTGGTGCCAAGTTTCTGCGTGCGACAGTAAGAATTATACCCGTTGCTAATAACTAAAACATATCTATGACATTGCGGACTCTTTTTAAGGCAGGCGCTCTTCTTATATTCACTTATGACATTGAATATGTGTACTAAAGCCTTTCAAAGCCTGGTACGTCTTTCTGATATTGGCAATAACCATAAGAATGCATGTAGATTTTCATTTCTTCCATGCTTCACATGGGTATACATGTTTGCACAATTATTTCAGACAATTCCATGAATTTTGGGCCTTACAATGGGCATATACAGCCATATGATTTTTTATTTATTTCACTGATGGAGGAACATTGGGATGTTGTGCATCAGTACAGCATAGGATCAGAGTGGCTTTGTATTACTGATTTGTCTTTGGTCACAAATGTCTGGCTACAATGAGATATGTTGATGTACACCCTCTTTGGTCAGATGTATAAGCCCACTAAGAGCATTGCCTGGTGGCAACAAGCTCGTAAATATGCACCTTAATCCAATTTGAGCTAAATCAACCAGGGGAAATGAAATAAAAATTGACTGAATGTTGAGAGAACAGTTGCTCTGTGTATTATGATGGTTGTGATCAAGGCTGTTGTTTAATATGGCACCGTGAAATGCAACTCTTGGTCATCACTACACATTCAGGTTGGATGTCATGGATGAGGGTGATCTAGCAGTGGTGGCTTAGGAGGAAGGAATCATATTAAACATTGGAATATTTCTGAGCTGAATGCACTTTCCTCTCTGATATGAAGACAGAAGGATGCCAGGATGGAGAATGACCATATTGGGGCTCCAGGAAGTGGGTGAGTGAGATTTGCCTCATCTCATATTGCATAATTCAGTGATGAGCCTCAGGGCTCTGTACACTCCAATTTCGTGGATTTATCCCTTTAGCAGACTTTCAGCAAACCAATCATTCCACACAAGCCCATATATACTTTATAGGGCTTTTCTGACACTTTCCCGATGCCAATACCTCGGCAATACCCTGACAACTCCAATTTTGACCTAGAGCCATGGATTTAGTGCTGCCATTACCACAATAGGATCTAGAGCACATTGCTGACATCTCCGGCATTGACGCATCAAAGCACAAAGGCACAGCCATGTGAGCGGAGCTTCTCAATGTTGATCCGGCGATCATAGGGGCTTCATCACAGCAATTTGACGATTTCCACAGCACAAACACCCTTTGGCAACTTTGGAATTAATTGGTTATTGCTGTATAACCATGAGACATCGACGCACATGATACTTTGGCGGTACTCAGTCATTTCTGATGAGTATTCTCAACTCCGACACTATGAATAAGGCATAATCTAATGCCGGAACTACGAAAATCAAAGGTGCAGACACAAATAAGACAATGCACAAGACCTGCTGTATAGTCAGAAGGTCAGAAACACATATGCTAACGCATAGCCCTTCAGATATACCACAAGGACGCCATTTATTTATATCTTACTATATAAACATGGTAATTTCATACTGTACACTAGTTACTTCCTCTATTCCGTTTCCCCACGTACACATATCGACTCGTTTACCTCAGTAACTCACCCAGCTTCAACAATACCAATAGTACATGTTTAATAGCGATTTTGTTTGCCACAAAGCCGAGCTTGACGTAGTTAAAGCCAAGACGCTTCACCACCATCCATCAACCTAAAACCTTGACTCTTGTCATTGTTTTACTTCATTACTGGCATTTGCTCAGTGTTAGTAAGTGATAACCGTGCAGCACTCACCTCTTTTAGTTTTATAGGAAAGAATTAGTTTCAATTTCACAAGATCAGATTAGTTTTAACAGTTTTCATTTTCACAAGACATTAGCAAACCCATTTGGGCATCAAGAGCAGACGAATAGTATTGGATAGTTGTAGGGCAGCTCTATTGTGAACGTTGCAAAGATAGGTTTTGAACAGATTTAATATTGACAGATTGACAGATATAGGGCAGCTCTATTGTGAGCGTTGCAAAGATAGGTTTTGAACAGATTTAATATTGACAGATTGACAGATATAGGGCAGCTCTATTGTGAGCTTTGCAGGAAATAGTATTGACCAGTTATAGGAATTGATTTGACAAGAGATAGGACCAGACAAAGGAAACAAAGTATAGTTTGACAGAGATTGACAGTTTATAGGAATTAGGATGAACAGAATCGTCACAGATAAAGCCGAGGAGACCAGAAATAAAGACAAGACCCGCTATTGCACTGCCATAGCCACAGAAACATCAACACAGACCCATACTGAGACGATTAGGAGCTCATTTAATACTGACATAATACCGCCAGACATTTTACACATTCCAGTTTCTTTCCCATCCAGTTTCCCAGTTTTACAACACACACCAGACCAGATAACAGAGACCAAAGGCGACTCAGAGTGTCGGAATCTGTAGTAACTTCTCATGAGACTAGAGAGAAGTCCCCCCCCCCCCAAAGACGACAAGCCAGTCAATGTAGGACAGCCTGATTCGTCCAGTACCGAATACGTACAGTGTTTTGTCGGTGGAATCGACACGAGTACGGAGGTACTCAGAAATCTTGTGCACAAACAAACAACACACCCGAGGAGTGGCTTACAAACAAAACTAGTTGTTCTGTAATGCCAACACAAAGCCGAGACCCCACTGTTTCCATTTAGGTTCTTCGCATGGCGATATTCCAGAAGTATCCGACAACTATTCACCAGTTTACATTCAGAGATCACTAAACCATCTGACCACCTCATCAACGTCCTACTCAGAGAATGAGAGAAGGGCTTGAGAGACACAAAAACAATGACACCTGGCTAACTTGTAGGCAATCATGATGAAATCTCTGCCAATCCACCATCAATAACTAGGATTCCCAAGGCAAATAAAGATATCATGGGATGCAGATAGCTAACATGTTAACTGTAGCCTAGGATCTGGAAGGGAAAACAGTGCTACACTATATGCACAGACACATGGAGAACTGACAAACAGTTGTATTCTGTTCCAGAGTCAGGGCCAACCTTCATGTTGGGAATAGACCTTGACAGGTGTAAAGAACATGACCAGGATGGCTCAAAAAATGTATGTTCATGGACAGTATGAAGGTAGTGGTGCCAAAAAATGGTAGCTAAAATCAAAACAGAGTAAAACAAAAAGCATAGCTGCCATATTGGGACATGAAGAAGTCAACTCCAGCTCAAGTTCCAAATTGGGCATGCTCCATATTGGTGTTGAGACTGAATGAGATTGCCCACTCTGACATTGTATTCACCTCATTATATTTAATGTGGTAGGAATACCAAGATGAACAACAGTTTACTGAGCTCTAGTACTTGCAATGCCCTCTGTACCCTCACCATCCTGAGGACGATGCATCTGGGTCACTGACAGCATCCACTAATGTCAGTGTCTGTCGTTCACATCATCTCCATTGGACCCAGTATGCACCCATCCATTGTTTCCTGCACTTCTGTGCTCACTTTCTCGCAGAACATCTGCATTACTTGCACACATGGCATCCATATGCATGTTGACTACATTTCAGAGGTAGTCCTTCACTATCCCCCAACTCAATGTGTTGTGTATGTCCAAAAGGTATGCTGTTTGACACACCTTTCAACAGCTGGATCTCATATTGCTTGTGCTATAGATGCCTTTAGCACAGCTTTGCGCATGCCAAGTTTGGCTTCACAATCACTGCCCTATCAAAAACAAGCATTTTTCTGAATCCTGGACTATTATGAACCAATCGGATTTGCTGGATGATAATGGTCCTTCCAACAGTCCTGCAGCAAGTAGCTTTTTGAAGAATGTCACCATCAATGATCCATGGTCTGGGTCCTTTCCTCAGGATGTGAACTTTATGTTAGCCACTACTGTGCCTCTTTTCTCTCCCAGTCCTCATGCAACCATCTGATCTAGCCAAGCAGACTACATTTCCCCTGATCCCCTGGCAGAATGAGAAAACATGTACTTGATTGCATCATCCAGTAGTCCATCAAACATCACTCAGGCTCAAGATATACCAATTCACATCATCTGATAAATGCTCCCTACAATTGTCACCCAGATGGGAGTGGACTGATGACAACTTGTCTTACGATGATTATTCAAATGTGATTTTGACAGCTTAGTCAAGATCATACACTTGATCCACATGTGTGGCTGTCTCCAAACATTTCACAATCCTTATCACCTATCCATTGCTGTCAATCCAAAAATATTTCCTGTATTCTCTCTGCCCCCGTTCTTTCTTCATTGGTAGTCCCTACATGATACACTGCAATCACTTGTGTTCTTTGTTGTGTATATGGCCAGTTCTTACTACCAATTCACCATCCCAGGTTCTTCTACTTTGTAGTACACATTCATTATGTTGCTGATATCTACCTGTTTCCAACACATGTAGTTGTATCCTAATTTAAACTCCAGTAAACTTGGTTGAATGAGAACATGGTGAATGTTGGGCCATTACCAACTAGTCTTGTGACCAGCTGTTTCAGTACATGGCTGTGCTTGGACTTCTCTCCCTTGATCCGGTGACAAATTCCAAAGATGGAAACTGGTCACAAGTTGGTCACAAGTCTGTAATATGATAAGTAACAAGTTCTGTGAGTTTCTATAAAGTTGGCATGCCAGGCTAAGTCTATGATTGTTCACTCTCAACCCTCACATAGCCTGGGTAACTTCAAGAACAGGTCGCCACAACAGAATAAGATGATGGCAGTGGACCAAATGCAGACTCAGAACTATAACCTTCAAGTTCAAGTTTTCTTCAGTAGAATCACCACACCCGATGATGAGGTGGTCAGATGGTTTAGTGATCTCTGAATGTAAACTGGTGAATAGTTGTCGGATACTTCTGGAATATCGCAGTGCGAAGAACCAAAATGAAAATAGCGGTGTCTCAGCTTTGTGTCGGTATTACAGAACAACTAGTTTTGTTTGTAAGCCACTCCTCGGGTGTGTTGTTTGTTTGTGCACGAGATTTCTGAGTACCTCCGTACTCGTGTCGATTCCACCAACAAAACACTGTATGTATTCGGTACTGGATGAATCAGGCTGTCCTACATTGACTGGCTTGTCGTCTTTGGGGGGGGGGGGGGGGACTTCTCTCTAGTCTCGTGAGAAGTTACTACAGATTCCGACACTCTGAGTCGCCTTTGGTCTCTGTTATCTGGTCTGGTGTGTGTTGTAAAACTGGGAAACTGGATGGGAAAGAAACTGGGATGTGTAAAACGTCTGGCGGTATTATGTCGGTATTAAATGAGCTCCTAATCGTCTCGGTATGGGTCTGTGTTGATGTTTCTGTGGCTATGGCAGTGCAATAGCGGGTCTTGTCTTTATTTCTGGTCTCCTCGGCTTTATCTGTGACGATTCTGTTCATCCTAATTCCTATAAACTGTCAATCTCTGTCAAACTATACTTTGTTTCCTTTGTCTGGTCCTATCTCTTGTCAAATCAATTCCTATAACTGGTCAATACTATTTCCTGCAAAGCTCACAATAGAGCTGCCCTATATCTGTCAATCTGTCAATACTAAATCTGTTCAAAACCTATCCTTGCAACACCCGCAATAGAGCTGCCATACAACTATCCAATACTATTCATCTGCTCTGGATGCCCAAATGGGTTTGCTAATGTCTTGTGAAAATGAAAACTGTTAAAACTAATCTGATCTTGTGAAATTGAAGCTAATTCTTTCCTATAAAACTAAAAGAGGTGAGTACTGCATGGTTATCACTTACTAACACTGAGCAAATGCCAGTAACAAAGTAAAACAATGATGAAAGTCAAGGATTTTAGGTCAATGGATGATGGTGAAGCATCTCGGCTTTAACTACGTCAAGCTCGGCTTTGTGGCAAATGAAATCGCTATTAAACATGTACTATCGGTATTGTCGAAGCTGGGTGAGTTACTGAGGTAAAACGAGTCAATGTGTGTATGTGGGGGAATGGAATAGAGAGAGTAACTAGTGTACAGTATGAAATTACTGTGTTTATATAGTAAGATATAAATAAATGGTGTCCTTGTGGTATATCTGAAGGGCTATGCATTAGCATATGTGTTTCTGACCTTCTGACTATACAGCAGGTCTTGTGCATTGTCTTATTCGTGTCTGCACTTTTGATTTTCATAGTTCCGGCATTAGATTATGCCTTATTCATAGTGTCGGAGTTGAGAATACTCATTGGAAATGACTGCGTACCGCCAAAGTATCGTGTGCGTCGATGTCTCGTGGTTATACAGCAATAACCAATTAATTCCAAAGTCACCAAAGGGTGTTCATGCTGTGGAAATCGTCAAATTGCTGTGATGAAGCCCCTATGATCACCGGATCAATGTCAAGAAGCTCCGCTCACGTGGCTGCACCTGTGCGCTTTGATGCGGCAATGCCGGAGATGTTGGCAATGTGCTCTAGGTCCTATTCTGGTAATGGCAGTGCTAAATCTGCGGCTTTAGGTCAAAATTGGAGTTGTCGGGGTATTGCTGAGGTATTGGCATCAGGAACGCGTCGGAAAAGCCCTATAAAGTATATATGGGCTTGTGTGGAATGATTGGTTTGCTGAAAGTCCGCTAAAGGGATAAATCCATGAAATTGGAGTGTACAGGGCCCTGAGGCTCATCAACATGCTTGGTTCTGACCAACATGCCACATTACCATCCAAACTCCCTTCGCCATCTCTTTCAACAGTCATTGCACATTGCTTCAGTGATTCCACCACCTTCTTGAAATCTCGGCAAGTTGGCCTTTCGCATATTGCAGTAGGGCATCCATGTATGTTACTTCAATATCATTAGTTTGGCATTTCTGAATATTCTATGGTGGTTGTTGATGAGTTCTACAAGTAGATGCATTATGCCAGCTGGTGGCAAATCAAGTGCAGACCCAACCTCTGGAACCACCATTGGTGGTAGATGCAGTTGAAGGTTCAGGCTCTAGGCATTGAGACTGGGAGCAGTCTGGGCTCATGAGGACAGCACTTATGAGTAGCTGACTCAGCCATGATGGTTTGTTGCACTTCTTCCTCTTGCACTGCCTTCTGGATGAAGGAGAAGGAACAGGAAAGGAAGGAAAGATAACTGCATAAAATGCTGAGCCATTCAATAGTTCAGACTTAATGAACAGAACTATGGAGTACATATGGAATGCTTGGTAGTTACATCCAGACATACAGACATGTACAGAATAGATCATAGAGATTTTCTAAAAAAAAAAAAAAAAGATAATAGTCAAGTGCATATGAGAGGCAACATCATCATGTCCCAGTTTGGATTGTGATATAAGACCATGACTGTGATGCAAAAAAAAACAATTGGTAGCAAAACATTGATTCACAGTGGATAGTATTTAACTTGCATGATCGTCTATAAAACACATCCAATATCGGCAAAGAAATGAACTTGAAGACAACAACACATGAGTATAAAATGCATGATTACATACCCCAAACAGAAAAGTTACTGGACTCCATAACAAGCTATCATCACAAGCTTCACCGCTTTCCTTTCCATTCGCCTTGTTTCTGTTCTCCTTCGACTTGCCACTTGTCTTTCCATTCGAATTAGTGTCGTCTCACCCCCGCAGCTCAGCATGGTAACTGAAGGCCTGGCAGAAGGAGGCAACTGATCAGGCCAGTGGGTATAACCCAATTTGAGGAGAGATCTGATCTACCCTGATGGGAATGTCATCTCTGTTATTGTTTTGTTTCCTTAAACCATCACTACTATATCTGGCTGGATCTTCTTCAACCACCAAATGAAGTAACTTCTTTCAAGTTTACTGGGCTATACTTGCCTGAATAAGAAGTCAAGGCTGTAATCAGTCCTCTTTAGGCAGGTGAAAAGTCCTCTCTAGGCCACTGTAATTCCTTTCTAGGTTGGTGCAAGTCAAAGTCCTTTTTAGGCCACTATCAGTTGTCTCTATGCAGGTGCAAGTATGTTGAAGTCCTCTTTAGGCCACCAGAAGTTGTCTCTACACAGGTGCAATTACCATAACAGTCATTTCTATGCCATCATTCTGTCATTATCAATTAGTGCTGTCATTTGATGTATGTAATAGGTCATGGGTTAATGGCCTGATGCCCACATTGAAGGGGAGTGTTGGAATATTGCAATCCGGCATCATGCCATGTATGCTGATTAAGGAAGAAAGCATAGGAAATGTGTAGAAAGTTCTAGTAGATTAGTACTTTAGTATATAAGTAGGTACTGTAGTCTACATTCTGCATGCATTTGCAGAGCTCAGCCAAGCACAATATCTATTGGCTTGACACTCCACACATGACATCATTGTGTTGATTGGAGTGAACTCTCTTTTCATTTTTCCACAGACAGAAAGCAAGTGGATTATCAAGCACTGTATGACACATGAGTAGTATTTAGAGGACTGTATGTACTCCTATACTTCTATAACCCTGGTATTCAAAACTCTGAAGCAACAATATGGGATGTAGCCTAGGCTATGAATGTTATTGGACCATAAAGCACATGAGGCACAGTGGAAGGGGACATAAAGTGGCTGAGTGGTGACCAATAACCACAACAGATGCTGAATGAGGCCATTTTGTTTTCTTTTTTTTTTTGTCTCTATAGATTAACATGTAACAAGCAATCTCTGTGCTAAGACACATGAGCAGCCCTTCCTTGGGCTGCTAGTCTTTCTCCTTAACCTTGGTCTCCTCCTCTTCCCTCCTTAGGGCCATGTACTGAGCTGTGTGTAGTGCAGGGTGTAGATAGTGGGTGTTGGATGGGTGTGTATGGGGGTGGGGGAGGCTGTCCACTGCACCAGTGTTGGTTGCACTTCCATGCATTGAAATTAGGCATATGTGGCATAGGCATATTAGGGTCATGATTCTGTGTCTTCCTCCACTTCTGTAGATCCTTGTGTGACTATGGGCATGCTCTTGTCATTGAGCATGGGTGGTGACTTGCCCAGATTTGGTATACCAGAGATTGTGAATGAGCCTGAGCAGCTGATGAATATGGTGAGGGCCCTGATTCCCTTCTCCATTCCTAAGATTTCTGGCAGAGAGATATCTCTTGATGCTTCATGTAGTACATCCCAGAACTCTTTGTAGTGTGGGCATTCCCTGAGAATGTGTTCCCTGGTTTGAACAGTAGCTCTGCAGGGGCAGTCAGTGTTCAGGGTGGGGTGGAAGCATTGATGAGGTGGTCAGATGCTTTAGTGATATCCAAACATAAACTGGTGAATAGTTGTTGGATACTTCTGGAATATTGCAGTGCAAAGAACCAAAATGGAAATAGTTGTGTCTTGGCTTTGTGTCGGTATTACAGAACAACTAGTTTTGTTCATAAGTCACTCCTCAGGTGTGTTGTATGTTTGTGCATGAGCCTTCTGAGTACCTCCATACTCATGTCGATTCCACTGGCAAAACACTATGCATATTCAGGACTGGACAAATCAGGCTGTCCTATGTTGACTGGCTTGTCGCCTTTGGGAGGACTTCTCTCTAGTCTCATGAGAAGTTACTACAGATTCCAATGCTCTGAGTCACCTTTGGTCTCTGTTATTTGGTCTGGTGTGTGTCATAAAACTGGGAAACTGGATGGAAAGGGAACTGGGATATGTAAAATGGCTGTCGGTATTAAATGAATTCCTAATCATCTTGATATTGGTCTGTGTCAATGTTTCTGTGGCTATAGTGGTGTAATAGTGGGTCTCATCCTTATTTCTGGGCTCCTTGGCTTTATCTGTGACAATTCTGTTCATCTGAGTTCCTATAAACTGTCAATCTTTGTCAAAACTATACTTTGTTTCCTTTGTCTGGTCCTATCTCTTGTCAAATCGATTCCTATAACTGGTCAATACTATTTCCTGCAAAGCTCACACTAGAGCTGCCCTAAAACCTGTTAATACTAATTTCCTGTGAAGCTCACAATAGATCAGCCCTATGTCTGTTAATCTGTCAATACTAAATCTGTTCAAAACCTATCCTTGCAACACTTGCAATAGAGCTGCCCTATAACTATACAATACTATGCATCTGCTCTTGATGCCCAAATGGGTTTGCTAATGTCTTGTGAAAATGAAAACTGTTAAAACTAATCTGATCTTGTGAAATTGAAGCTAATTCTTTCCTATAAAACTAAAAGAGGTGAGTACTGCATGGTTATCACTTACTAACACTGAGCCAATGCCAGTAATGAAGTAAAACAATGACAAGAGTCAATGTTTTAAAGTTGATGGATGATTGTGAAGTGTCTTGGCTTTAACTACTTCAAGCTCGGCTTTGTGGTGAACAAAATCACTATTAAATGTGTGCTATTGGTATTGTTGAAGCTGTGCGAGTTACTGAGGTAAACAAATGGATGTGTGTATGTGGGGGAATGGAATAGAGAGAGTAACTGCTGTACAGTATGAAATTACCAGGTTTATATATTAAGATATAAATAAAATGTCATCCTTGTGGTATATCTAGAAGGCTATGTGTTAACATAAGTGTTTCTGACCTTCTGACTATACAGCAGGTCTTGTGCATTGTCTTATTTGTGTCTTTGCCTTTGATTTTCATAGTTCTGGTGACATGCCAAGTGGCTGTCTACCCATGAAATTGCAAACATGATAGGCAATTAGAATGATGTAAGGGTCCATGTGAGCCAAATAAACACCTAAGGGTGCACTCTTCTGTATAGAGCATAAGCAGTTACATTGCTAAGGGTGACAGCAAGTGGAGCACAAGGCTCAAGTCTTAACAAGACACCAGATGGGTTTTGTTAGCCATGGAGTTGATGTACTTGACACTAGCAGTGCTCTACTCAAAGAAATGGGTGTTTATGATGCAATCAGAGGGGAGATGTTGATCAGGGATCGACAGGCACAGGAGAGCACAATGATATCATAGGAGAAAGGCCTGCACTCTAGACCTATGGTACAGCAGCTGTACAGGAAAATTAAAACCACATGTGGCCTTGGACCAGTGGATGACAGGGAAGCACATGGAAGGTGCACTCTCCTGAAAATGAGGCTCAGAAAGGACATGTGCTGCTTGGGAATATAAGGAGTACTCTCTGCTGGCCAGGCAGTGAGTCAATCAGACTCAAATCTGAAGGCTGAAAGGAACTGAGTCAGAATGACACTGGAGGGAGGTGTTTCAGACCCACAGGGGAAGCCCTCTATGGTGCATGGGCCATTGCCAAATGTGTAGATTCAATTTGTAATGGAGAGCACATATAAATACAATAGATACACAGTAGTATAGCAGGTCTTTCAAGCTGGTGCCCTCTGTGTAGTGTATAAACAAAGGTTGACACTCTCAGTGTGGTGCAGGGGGAGACTTTGAATATAGAGATTGTTTCACAGCAGTAAAAGCTCTGTGTGAAGTGTGATCAACTCTAAGTTCATCTAGGGGACAATTGGGAGGCTGGAGCATGTGTGCTCTTGTGTGTGAAGGGTTTTGTGTGATGCATGAAGCTACAGTCAGCAGAGGTTCAAACACTTTGGGCTGATTAGCTTGCACTCTTTTCCCCAAGTGGCAGAGGTTCAAACCCTTTGGCTTGTGGGACAGTGTTTTTGTGTTTTGGGTTTCTCTGGTTCGGCATAGGTTCAAACCCTGTGGAGCTACGATCGGTTAGGAAGCTAGAGCACATTGGTTTGAACCCAGTGGCTCTTTTGGATCATGTTTAGGAGTGTCTCTTGGAAGAGCGCATTGGTTTTGGGTTAGTTTTGTGTGTTTTAAGGGTGAATTGTGTTGTACTCTGCAGCTGGGACAGTGCATTTGTGATATTGCCTTGAGGCCCAGTGACAAAGTCACCACCTCCTGTATTAAAAGTCTTTAGACTCAGAGAAGTCTAGAAAATTGGAGAGCACATCTGTTTAAAGCATATTCAAGGTCCTAGAACCTGTCTTATCAATTCCACTGCTTGCTTCTATCACATTATAATCCCCCATGAACTAAAGAGTGTGTGGTTGTTGTGTGTGGTTGTAGCAGTGAAGGTTAGAGTGTGATTCAGAGTCTATAGTCTCTGCTCACATTTTGAGTCCTTCTTGTCTGTATGCTGAAAAGTGATGATGGTGAGTGGGGAGTGAATCTGGGAAAGGTGAGAGCACTGCATACAAAACACCAAAACAGAACACACACACTACCTGCTAGTAAGTTCATGGGGCAGGTAAGTTTCCTGGTCGATAGAAATGTACCTTAGCTAGTAGCCAGGACACAAATCAAAATATGTGAGATGGTTTATGTGAAGATAACTGCCAAAATGCTCTCTGGGACACAATAGATCCAAATTCACAACCAAAACTGAGTCCTGGACTCCAATTCTGAACTGTAAAACTGCCTGGTGCAGAATAACTGACACAAGTGAGCACCTAGATGTGACTGATCACTGACACAAAACTGTTCTGAACTGTGGGACAACTGTCTGACTGATTCTTGGGCTGTACTGTGCTTGCAAAATGCTCCTGGACTCAATGTCAACAATCATAATTACTTTCTGTGAGACTACGCTCAAAGCTCTTAACCCTAATCTGTACTATATGCTTTACAGCACTTCTGGGGGCCAGAAAAACTTGGTCCCCACTCTAATTACAGGCTTGTATTTATACTATTCTACTACTAAGTTATTTATATCATTGCTACCTATCCTGGACTAGTTTCCCTGTGGCCAGCCAAAGTCCTCTGCATTTATGAGCTCATTCACAGCTGTCCAGGAGACTCTCATATGGTTATGAGCTCATACATGGGTCCTGGATGATTGATCACTGATCAGGTTGCACAAGACCAGTCCTGGACTGTTGTTACATTCAATTCCCTGAGCCTAGAATGTTCCTGCTTGATTGCAACATTCCTGGAGCAGTGCACAGGACTGGCCAGGTGCACTTAGAGTCTTTCCAGGATACTTTCTAAGTCCTGGATTCAGTTTCTTTCAAGTATAGGCCCAACTAATGCATGGATTAGTTA
>JANDKJ010000605.1:0-49585 GCA_028551335.1 Armillaria sp. CMW 4456 | reverse complement strand
TGCACTCGTGGAGTTATAGCTTGCAAAGGAATTATCAATCATGGACGCTACGACTGGAATAAAGGATTGAACATACGAATTTGTCGATGTAGAGCTGGGAATTGACGTAGAATTGCTCACATTGATTGTACGGGGAGTAGATATTGGTGCCGTAGGATCGTCGTAGTATGCATCGACAATATGAGGCCTGTATTATGACAACATAAATTCGGAATGTAAGATTAAAGGCTGAATGATCATAATACAAACCTACCCAGATTCGTAAAAAGTGAATATCACTGTCCCGTTGCGGGTGCCATCGTTCGGAAATGTGTAGTCCACAGTTCTTCCTTCGCCCGGACTCTGACCCGTCTCTCTTTGCTCAATATGGAGGTTGCCTGGGTCTTCGTCGTTTGGATCAAGATGCCATGTCAGAGTGAAGGGTATTCCAGCTGTCGCATTTTTCGTGATGTCTTCAAACTGGATGCCCATGGAAGTCGCAAAGCAACAAACGAGTCTTTTCAGTAAATTTGAGTATTAATCTCCTATCACACATTGGAAAAGACAATTTACAAAGCGAAATAGAGCAACATACAGCCTCTTCTATCCGGTAAGTGGGACGCAGCGGTCGTATATGCGCACTCTGTAATGCGTCGGAAAGTGGAAGTGGGGGTGAAAGCAGATTATCGTCGAGTCCGATGGAGATCCTTATGCGTTTGAGGAGAAGAGAAGCCTCTAGTATCAGTGGTCTTGGATACTGATGGACAGTCCTCCGCCGCTGTTTCAGATAGTAACGTCAATTAGAATGATAGGCGCTCAGCATTCAGCCATCACACAACACAAAAATATGCCGTCCGTGGGTACAATACATTGAATAAGCTTACGCTTCACAGGCCGGCCTTTAACAGAAATCTGATGCAAAGACTGTTCGAATAGCTTCATGCATCTGATGAGGTTCCCAGGAGCACAGGTTTCACAATCACTCGGTTTCGCACTCACACGGCTTTTTGGATCGAACGATGGGAGAAGATGTTTCCAGTATCATAGGTGTAGATAGCCTCCAATTGAGAACACTCGACAAGGGACTTCGAGATGACAAGAAACGAAAGACCACGAAAGACGTGGGCCTTCAATGGGTCACGTGCCCAACGTGTTTACGTAGTAAAGGTGATGTGACACGTTTTCCGCCACTGAAACCCCACTTTCATCACCTCCGAGGAACTCGAAACGCCTTGGTCTCGCCGCGTCAAAACACCGAGCAGGGGGGGCGCTATCGGTTTTGCAGAACTCTGGTATCTGATCTCTGCCGGTCCCGCTCAAAAATGTACTCGGTTGAGATTTAACAGAGGCTGCGGGGAGGCATGTCGTGGGCTAACGGTCTAATTTCTCCACTGCCTTGTATTCATGCTGTCTCTGGCCGCCATGTTCGAATGATCACTCCGTAGATCAACAAATGTAGGACGCGATGGCCAGCTGGAGTTTCTACGCAGTTTCTATCTTGATCGTCAAATCACCAACCTTGCACCGGACCTTCTGCAGAGCTGGTCAAGACGGACGGGGCGTCGTGGTTGTTTCCGTGGATATCTGATTCTCGGTCACTATTCACGTTCCGATGTGCAGACAAGTATTCCTTCAAAATGATGGAACTTTGAATAGTAACCGGGAGACGGTGTTCACGGTCGTGTGATTTGGTGAGCCGCCCGATGCCATTGACCAAGACTCCGTTGTTTAACATTTGTATCTATAGAAAAACTTCAAGACGCATCGTTCAGTCCTTTTGAAACTCGGGTTACCTTACACGTTAGCCGTTGTTTTCGTTGTAGATACGTCCCTCTGACATCTCTACGTGGCAGGAAGGAGATCATCATTTTTATGGAGAATCATCGATGCACTTCGCGGCCGTCAGATAGATTCTCAGGTAAAGTACGCTGCGGTGATGAGGTCGTAATTTCCAAAATGGACAACTGTATGTCCTGTTGATCCCTCTTGCTTACAAGTGCTAAGTAACGACTTTCTTCGATCTAGATGCGGTCTAGAGGCTGCAAGGAAGCATTGCGATAGTTCGATCTAGATGCGGGTATACTGTCTTGGATACCCTTGCATCCATCTAATCGACCGATATTCAATTTAAAGTACAGCCAAAAAGTCGCGTCCGTTGAAAAAAGATGTTTATCAAGCTGCTCATTGACACCCCGAGCAGTGTCTGAGGTTTCGGTAATTGTATGCGTGCACAGAATCCCTTGAAAGGTTGATGGAAAACTTGATCTGACGTTGGTAGGCTGTGACCATCTAATTGCATTCAAATCCGTGTTCATTCTATCAAGAATCGTCATCAAAATACGTGGCACAACACAACTACGGGATCTCTCAACGCGTCCCCAAGAAACTTCATTTCAATAGTAAGCCGGTATTATATTCACCGCCAACAAAATATACATCAATACCACAGCTATCAGCCAGATTGGTGCACCCACGAGAACGACAAAGCGGTACTTATAAACGTCAATTTACGTATCGATGAATTCTCCAGTATCATTAGTTGCTGCTCGAACTCCGCTCGTACCCTCTGGGCCATGGCGGCGTCATTGATCGTATCCCTGCAGATCATCTTGGTCTCATAGATCTCTTGCAGTGTCCACACACGTCTGCACCAACTCAAAGTCGCCCAAAAAGGCCAGCCTAGCCCGTTCGGGGGCGGGCACGTCCATCCTACATTCTTCCGCACAACAATCTTCATATGGTCCGCCCTTTTGTCTCAAACAGAACACACAGAACCACTTAAACTGCATTCATCATATCGATACGATCAGACGGAGATCGCGAACTTTGGGATCACATCCCTCCGATCTTTGTCTTCCGCGCATACATGTGATACATTATCTGCACCGCCATCCAGGTGCGATCTACCATGCTACTTGTTGCTGGACAGGTTCCAGCCATGCCGAAGCGGCACATCTTCGGGGATGATCGCTCTTAATTATGATTACGCCTCCTCGCCTCCTACCCAGGCGCATAATTTGTCTTCGACATCGGTAAAATCATCCTTGTACCAATGAACAGAAATGTGCATACGCAGTCTCAACGTCCAAGTTCACCGTAATGAAGGCAGAGTGTGCTGAATATATGCGTGGCGTGTGCGTCGCATATGGTGGCCAAGGATACTTTTCTGGTTCTTTATATGCATCCACTACGATCCCGTTAATGCCTGTGCGAGCTGTAGTCTAATGAAGTGTAAACAACCCCCCAGAGAAGAATAGGAACGATGAATTATGGGCGTCTTCTATCAAAGAAGTGCGCGCCATTCGGACTCGATTTGGACTCAAATCGATTGAGCATGAAATGTCGAATTCCTTTGACATCAACAGAAGTGAACGCACGTATTGCAAACCGAAGGAAAATGGGGTGTGAAGTAGGTAGAAGCCATCATAACACGTTCATTTATTGCTTTAACGTCTTCCCAGAGTCTTCTAACTCTGAGGCTATACTGTGTGGTAAATTCGGCTACCTCCGCTGGCTACCTCTGTTTTCTTTTGATTTGCGCATTCTTCATTACACTATACTTACTAAAGTGCGAAGACAGGACCAGCATCCTCTCCTTTCTGAAATTCATTGTTTATCAATGACGACTGCAACTTGATAGACAAATATATAGACGGTGTTAATTAGAGGCGCATGCACGTATGGATTAACAATGGGATAACTTGGCTTTCATATAATCGAATCTTGGGTATAACACCTCGTACCAGATGATTACTGCATAGCAGGAAATCCATAACATTATGACAGTAGATGCGAGATCAAGAGCAGGTAGAGAGCAAAATAAATGAAGCAGGAAAAACATTCTTCGTTGATTCGTGGATGTCCTTCATTGGAACAGGACGGTTCTGGAATTCCACAGTTCACTTACTATTCATGCGATTGGTAGCGATGATAGCCTTAAGGCTTTTGAGAGAGGGGTGGATGTAGTACAGGGAGCTTGGAAGATGTGGTGTAGCAATCACGGCGGTCTGGGTCAATAGGAGGTAGGAGATATTCTTCTGGGATGTCGACATAGCATTCTGAACAGGGTCTGGGTGCGGCTGCACTGGCAACGGCTGGAAAGGGACTTGAAGAATTTGTGACGACCGGAGTAGCGGGTGGCGGGGTTGCTGGAGGTGTAGAGACTGTTTTCTCCCATGAATCATGTACCAAATACTGATACAGAGTGTATTCTGTGTGTGTCAGAGGACTGTAGTCGTAGAATTCGAAGAACTGCTCAATAGTTTTGATTTCTTCAGCGGTGGAAGTAGAGTTGGTCGAGCAGTTCTCAGACCGTAGTTCTGCGGAGCTCATGGCAAGCCTGTGGCTTGCTGTGAAATTTTGACCTCTCATTGATCCTTCGCTGACTACCGGGAATGTACAGACATCACAACGATACACAGGCTTATTGCCGGTGCTGCGTAGATCGAACGACATTCAGAGAAGTTTAGTTGATTATATGGGTAAAATCCTACTGTGTCTCGAAGATGTGGTTTGCAATGAGGTTTCTGTGTATGTTGTTGATACCGCACATACAATAATAAGAACCAATCAATTGTGGCTCACTCAGTGCACTCTGTGTTCTGGCGAGAGTATTTACTCAATGGAGGAGCCCCTCCTTCTCGGAAGCGTGTATTACTAGCCTACGGTTTCTCAAGCCGTGGGCTGAACACAAGGCTTTTCTACAATCGTTACATGGATGACGTCTGTTCTTTAGATAATACACAGATCAACGATGTCGCTCGTCTCTAAAACGACGCTGGAACTCAGGCATAGTAATGAGATTCGAAGAGTGAGGGACGAAAAATAAGTAACGATGTTGTTGTTGAGAGGTGAGCGCAAATAAATGTTGATTAGAGAAGGTAAAAGTTGGAGGTGGCGGAAAGTCAAATTTGTCGTGGTCTGTGTCAAAAATCAGAAAATGACGGGTCTTCAAAGCTCTCGGCATAGAAATTCAACCTGGTAAGACGAAAGGAATACTGAAATAATGTCAAGGCATGCCCAAAGATATGCGACGTTGTACGGCGATCACACACCTGGAATGTTGGGCAGTACTCGATTCAGAGGTGAAGCGGAGACATTGAATCCCGATACTAGAGTATATCGTGTCAAGGTTTATCCTTGCACGCCTTGGAGAAGCTCTCTATATAGGATCATAAAGCGTGAGAGTCTTGCTTTATCCGAGGTCACTGCCTTAGTAGGACCCGAAGTGAGATATAAATTCTCGGGTGCAATTTTCGACACCACCAATTATAGTGGAAGACGTTGGGAGTTGAAATAGGCCTTGAATTTCTACTCTTTACTGCACATAAGAGAACTAGAGTCTCTGCCCATTGCACCATGGCTCAGGTATAAGTTCAAGTGTACGCCCTCTGGGGGACATGAAATGCAGACATAACTTTTGGCGATTTCTCCGCTTCTAGAAGGATCGTGGGAGGCGATCAACATCAAGTGGCCGTGCTAATCACATTGATGAAGGAAAATTTCCGAAGATAAACAAGACGATTCAAATGCGTGGGACTGCTGGACAGACCACAGAATTTCCGACAACAAAAATTGATCTGCGAGTAAACTAATCGCCAGAAAAGATCGGATATTGTGAGGAGGTTTGACTAACTTAACACCAATCACATGAATTACGATCTTGCTCTGCAGGACCGACCCGGAAACGTGTTCGAGGCAACAATAGTGTAAAGTCTTATCCACGGGTTTGTTATTGTTCTGCGAACCGGGGAAAACACGCATGTAATTGGGCCACAGCAAGGATTTAGATAACCGGCGGCAAAAGCCGAGACGATCTGCGGGAAAACGTTGTTGGGTCTCGCCCCGTTCAATGAGTACGGGCATGCGGCATCGGATAACTCTCGTCGTACGTTTCCACACAGCCTGCTACTTAGAACAAATCTTTTTTTTCAGATTTTCGCTGATCTTCTTTAACAAAACTACTTATGTGACCGGTTCTTGCACTACCTTTTTGGCCAATACCAGGGCTGATATTGATGCGACCAGATGGAAACAGACAAGGCAGTGCGTCACTTGGAGGGTATGTGTGTAAGTTGGCCTACGTGGTTAGGGTGCTGAAAATACTCTCATGATTTGGATTTAGACCCCAGATATGACACCTGTTTTTCCAGGGGGGCACGCAGTTCAAGTTTCCAGGAGGAATCCCCGCTCCGATTTCAATTTCCTTACTCCGTCCTGATAACGGGGTGAAAACAGTGGGGAAATATACTTGTATTCTTTATTAAAATCTTGTACAACACTAGTCGGCATTGTTCTGCCTGTCAGCTTGGATCCAGCCTCTTAGGTCCAACTTAGCTTTATTGCCGTGGCGCATCCAAAAAATCGCAGATCATCATCAGACAGCATCAATCCTGCGGGAGGAGTAGAGGTACGTGAGCACCTACGTCCATCGACTACGTGTATTTTATTGAAGTTATTCCACAATAACTAGGAATGCATAAGCCACCGACCGCCGATACACTCATTGACATGGATCCAGGTCGTTCTCCATATTTGAAACGTTCAGGTCGAGCAACGCCTCGTACCAGGCAAATTAACAGGAAAGAGGGAGAGCGTTTCCAGTCATGTGATAACAATAGCGCAACAAAACCCATTGTCTCTTTCTTCAAAAGGGAATTAGTTCCTACTAATGAGCATCCCTCCACGGTCCTTTTCTGACCAGTAACATTTCGCAGCAACTTAATTCATGATCTGGTTCCATCCACACTCTCACGCATGCTCTTCGTGGGTACATCTGCTAATGTCAGCAGTCGAGCCGATGGCAGTCATCTTTCTTATATCTATCCAACATCAAAGTACGTGGTCTATCAGTGTCCTTGCTTAACTTATAAGGTGACGAACTAACAGGAGTGCTGGATGTCGCGATCCCGCAGACGACATAGAAATAATTGTTGACCAGTGCGTTGCGCCATAGTGAGTACTTTTTTCTACATTTTGAGGGCTCTCAATGTCGTTGGATCTCGACTTCTCGATGACTGTAGTTTGCTTGGACTAATCGTCATTCTCTGACGGGCAGGAACGGAACACTGGCAATTATAGCTGCTCTGTGAAGGGAAAGGAAAAGGGGTGAGTGCTTAATATCACGATCCCTTGAACGACACGGAAATGGTTGTTGACCAGTGCGCTGCGCCCCATAGGACCTCACCCGTAGTATAAGTCAGGACATGTTATGGTCCTGTTGGAGGTACGAGTCAACTCTTTATAACTGCAGTATAGAAGTGAGCTAAAATCAACCAGGAAGGCGCAGGCAACAGACCGTCGATATTTGCATCGGCGCCCTCAGGCATTTCAAGGCTCGACGACATCCCCGGCAACGCTTCATATCATTCGTCGCCAAAATCCCCTCAACCCAAAAAGGCACCGAAGCCTACTACTGTCTCTGCCGCCGAATAGGACACCCCAGATAATGTGGCTTCGACTACTCACCGTCTCAAGTTCCCCTTCGGCCGACTTGTTTCTCTGCAGGGTAACTCATTTCAGCATCCCTTTCTACCACCCTGACAAAGGATGCTCTTCCCCTCAACCTCTGCTGACACCCCCGAAGCAGCCACCAGCAGCCACATTCGATACACTAATCAAACAACGGCGAAGGCAGGGGTGCCACCTCTAGTCTTTCCCAGTTATTTGTAGACGGGCCCAGCAGCTGCCGACTAGCTCCAATCAACGCTCAGCGGCAGTCCGGCCGCCATCACGATTCCGACATCCTTGAGCCACCACATTTTGTTGGAGCCCATCGTTCATCCAATTAAGGTTCTTGCTCAGCCCTGTGTCAAAGTCGGAAGCATCCCAAGATATCATCCTACCCCACTAGAACTTCTGCGTAGGGTACTTCCGGTCTTGCCACCCAACGTTAACCCACAGAGGCAGATGTCATTTTGGGTATGAGCTATTCCCACTGACTGCCTGTCAGGTAAAATTGGAGCTGAATGTTATCCTCACCCCCTACTAGGATGCGTAAGCTTCGTTCAATCATTCAATGGGCCTCAATCACTTGACAGGACCGAAGGGGTTAACTCAGGAAGTGGAGAAATAGTACGACGCGAACATTCTTCGAACAAATGCATGGTGAGCAGCAGATAGCCAGATTTGGATTTATACTGAAGTACCTTCCCCAGTGACTCTTCTACGGTGTCCGAGTCTGATAATACAGAGCCCTCAGTTAATGACAAGGCAAGAACAACAGGAGATCATTACCATAGATGTTGGTCATCAATGGGGTCTCGCCATACGAGAAGTAGACTCCAGTATATCTCACAGTTCTCTTAGTTCAATTTAGCTATCCCTGTAATTGTTTTCCGATTTTACTAACCTGTTTTCGTTCTGCTGTTTCTGCTAGTGTCAGTGCTCTGTATATGGTTATATATACCTAATGAATCACTTATTGCCGGGTAAAATCGCAGATATTTTAGGCCTGCTGTTCGAATGCTGCTCCAGATGTTGAGTCACCATGTGAGATGAGGACGGGCTTGAGAAATATTCGACACCAATGTTCCTTGAAGAAATTCTGTGGAGAGCAGAGGAGGCTTAGGTTTGGAGTAGTTGAGTCACCCAACACTACTAACGTGTACCCACTGACGAAGCACATCTTGCAATATTTGAGTCGTTAATGGAACCCAATGCTCAGTAGATCAGAAGCAAAGGCAAGGTTTTTATTAGTATACATCTGCATCGTCGACCTAGATCTCACCATCAGAAGTTTTCGAAATACATGTACTTTATTCTGATTACTTTCATCGTGCTGACTGCATAATTATACCACGATTTCCTTCTATGTGTCTTTCAAATTTGTTTTCGGAATTTATTGTGTTGAGTTTCTGCCAGTACTAACACGTTATTTGAATGTAGTCGTACTTCTGAGGCACCTTTGACGAAGTATTTTATGTCTGGTGTTCTCGCATTGTTCTAGCTCCTTAGTGACTCAAAGTGTCACCCTATCCAGCATGGTGTCCAACTAGGGCTTTTGAAAGCGCGGTAAGATAGATTGAATCATTCTGTGAAATCCGTACTGCGATGAAAGTTAAATTCCGTACTCGCATTCTTTGGATAAGGAGACGATGGAAAGGATGTACTTTTGACTAGATCCAAATTTCCATCTTTTCTCAGATTTCCAACCTCATACTTCATAATACCGACCTTCAATCGTCTGAAATGAATTCAATTCCAAGCCGATAGCATTAAGAATTGTCGTAAATATGCACGGACGGTCTCTCTGCCCACAGCAATGTCCAGTTCCTCCAATCGTTCCACATCATGCACGTCCGGGATATAAACGGCAGACACCTTTTCAGATTTCCGCTCTGACAACCTTCGTTCGAGTATCCAGATTTTCCCTTAATCAGGTCATTGGGTATTTGGCCTTGACGGTTTGCTTCGATTGTGCGATTTTCTCCCACATCAGTAACATGCTCACCCCGGGAAAATCCACTCTGCACTCCTCTGCATGTAGATCCCGCCGCTCTCCGCCCTTTGTCTCAAACAGAGCAGAAACGAATCCCGCATTCAGCACACCGATACGATCAGATCGAGATCGGTATTCTTTGGGATCGCGTCCCTCCGATCTTGATCTTCCACCCATGCACGTCATATCGGCCATGGCCAAGTGCGCACAACCCACCGTGGCACACGGGATGGTTGTATAGGACTTGGACGAAGATACACTTGGTGACGTAAACAGAAAACGGGAGCGTCATTTCGGGTCCCGTGTCCGACACCGGTTCGTGCCGAATCTTCCCTCATCCCGTCGCCGCCCGATTTCGTCTCGAGTTCTCTTTTCCCCGCATTCATTTCTTCTGCCACAGAGTTGCATTTTTCGCTGATAATCTCTTCGCGTATGGATGTTTCTTTATATGGCGACATGTCCAATCGTCAAGTCGATACCAAGTCTCACTTGCTCCATTTTTGCGGGAAACATTGATGGCGGCAATCATCGCAGTCTCCGGTAGGATTCGGGTGAGTAGTTTAATTCCATAGTAATTTGTTCACGCTAAACTGGGTATATACATGGCATGCACAGCGTACATGATATGCAAAGGATACTGTTCTGGTTCTCTATAGGCAGTCACTTCCTGTGAGAGACGCTGTCCAGTCTGATGAATCATATATATTGTTGAACAGAAAAAGGAGCAACGAACTATGAACCATGCACCATACGTACTCGACCTGGACTTGGCCATCTCGACATGTTCATTCCTTGCTTTTATGTCTTCCCAGAGTATTCCACCTCTGAGGATATGCTGTGCCCTACTGTCAACTACTTCCGCTGGCTATCCTTGCTCTCCCTTGATCTTCACATTCCTTACTATCACTGTCTGGTTTACACTACACCGAGGAAGGCTCGAGGGATGGCCGGACCAACATCCTCGACCTTCTGGTATTTATTATTCATCAAGGACGACCGCAACTCGTTGCTATCACTACCATTCCCGTCATTCGCATACTCGCCCTGTTTTCATTTGCGTGCACTACTTTGCTGGTCCTCTCTTTTTCTCCTGGATTTGTTGTCACTCTGTGCGATTCAAATCATGCTCAAGGCTACGGTGGATGCTCTTGTTCCCCAATATCCGGCTCCTTCGTAATGCGACATCCAGCGATCCTTCTCGCACCTTTGACACTGTAATTGACACATATATCGAGCTGATATTTGCCGATTCTTATCCTACGTTTCTTATCAGGACTTTCTCTGTCTATCCTATGCCAACGGCAGAGCGAGACCTATAGAAGTAATCAGAACGAATATCATGATGGAGGCGAAAATGATGTGAGTGACTTCCCGACCTTACGCATCTACGTGATGGTCCGCAGTGATCAGTCAGGTTTGCGAAGGAAACCTTAGTCTTGAGTCACACAGTTGAATTAAAGAGACCGGTATGCTCACCGGCGCCTTCTCTTGCCTTATGTTTCCTACGGAATTTCAGCTTTTTTGTAATGTGTCACCAAGTTGTGCTGACGGAGCTATAGGTGATGAACGCGTGTAAAGATTCAAATGTTTAACTTACCGAACTCTGGAAGACGGAAGCCCTGCTCGCGTACCTTTTGACAAAAATATATGTAGGTCTCAATATATGTGAAGGATCAAGCGTGTACGGACTAACAGTGGAATAACTTGGCTTTCGTGTGATTAATTCTTGCTTATAATCACCTCTTGCCAGACGGATTTTACAACCGGTCGCTAGCCACACAGGCAGGCGACGCTAGCTTCATTAATTTGTAGACGACCTTGGTTGGAACTGGAACGTTCTGGCATCTAACAGTTCAATTTCTATTCGGTCGGTAGCGATGATAGCCCTGAGGCTGTTAAGGGAGCCTCGGATGCATTTCGGGGGAGTAGTGATCACGGCGACGTGCGTCGATAGGAGGTAAACGTGAGTCTTCTGGGATGGTGAGAAAGCATTCCGAAGATGGTCCTGGTGTGGCAGCACGAGCAGTGGCTGAAAGAGTACTTGCAGGATGTGTGGTGATGGTATTGGCGGGCGGCAACGTGTCTGGCAGTGAAGATGACACCTGTCCCTGGGAATTCCGCACTAAATGCTGGTACAGCGTGTATTGAGTGTGTGTCAAGGGTCCCATGCCGTAGGAGCTGATGAAATCATCAAGTGTTTCGATTTTTGTGGTGGGGGAAGTTGAGGTCGGCGAGGAGTTCTTGGCTGTTGGTTCAGGCTGGTTGCCTGTTTCTTGACGGTGCCGCTTCAGGGTCGAACCGCCACCACCTTGAAATGTGCGGCTGCCAAAGCGAGAATTTTCGCCAATGCTACGTAGATCAACGGTCAGTCAGACAGTAGGTAATTATATCAGTAGAAAACCTACTGTGTGCCGCGAATGTGACCTACAAGGTTGTGCCTGTATAAGCTATAGAAGCCGCATACACAATAGTGGGAACTGATGAATTGTGGCTCATTGAGTACATTCCAGGTTCTGAGGCAAATTTACTTACCCTAGGAGCTTCTCCTCCTGGGATGCGTGCGTTGCTAGTCGATGAAATTTAAGAGTTTCATCTTTACTGAAGACTTTCCCACACTTCCCGCATGCATACATTCCATTCTTCCTCTACGGGTAGTACACGGGTCAACCAAAAAAACACTCGTCTTTAAAATATTGGCCAGGGACTCACAGACATAGTAATGAGATTCGAAGAGTTAAGGACGAAAAATAAGCGACGGATATTGGTTGTTGAGAGGTTCGCGCGAAGATGTCTTGATTCGAAAAGGAATATGGCTATGGCGAAAGTCGAAGTTGTCCAGGTCCGTGTCCAAAATGGAAATTGTATGTCAAAGATACGGTGTGTCTTCGAAACACTCAGCATGCAACTTCAGCCTGATAAGACGAAGGTAATGCTGAGACAAAGACGTCCGGTCCAAGTAGACTAGAGCAAAGCGTGTCGAGGTTCATCCTTGCACGCCCTAGATTACTATATAGATGTATGAAGCGTGAGAGTCGTTACCGATCCACCCGGAGCAAAACATTAGTAGGAACCGAACTGAGGTACACATTCTCGGGTGCAATTTTCAACGCCACCAGTTACAGTGGACAACGTTGCAGGTTAAAACAACATTGGTATTTGAAATTTTTGCCCCCCATAGAAGGACTCGAGTGTCTACCCTACTGGAGGGTGCATGAACTACTGACATCAATCCAGAAATGCGATGCGATGCGATGAAGATCAGACGGCTGTGCTCATTTCATTGATGAATGAAATTTTCAGGCGAAGAGTTTGGTAGCGAAGTGGGATGGGTCAAATCCGTGCGACTGCTGAACAGGCCACAGAATCTCCGACAATAAAGATTCGGCGCTAGAAAGAGATATTGTGAAGAGGGTGTGAAGAGGTTTAACTAACTTAACAACAATCACCTTGCTTTGCACGGACGACCTGGAAACGCATTCGATTTAACAATAGTCGACGTCCTACGGATACGAGAATGGAGGATCGCACAAGAGTGGTTGAGGGTCTTATCCACGGGGTTTTGTTATTGTTCTCCGGATCGGGGGAGACATGAATGCGACTGGGATAACG
Organism: Armillaria sp. CMW 4456; assembly: GCA_028551335.1. Lineage (NCBI taxonomy): Eukaryota > Fungi > Basidiomycota > Agaricomycetes > Agaricales > Physalacriaceae > Armillaria > Armillaria sp. CMW 4456. Next base: position 36,558 of record JANDKJ010000605.1, on the reverse strand, counting down.
GCAAAGGCCGAGACGATCCGCGGGGAACCGTGGGTTCTTTTCAATGAGTGATTCTTGGTGGACTGCCTTGCTTAACAGAACTTTTTGTGTAACTTAATATTTCACTGCGTTTTGGACAATGCCAGCCCTAATATTATGCGAGCAGCGGGGTTACTTGGAAGATATTAGACCTGTGACCGTACTCTGTCCTGATAGCTGGGGGAAAACAGTTGTGCAATATACCTGTATCAACTATTAAAAACTTGTACAATACTAGTTGGCGTTGTTCTACACATCGGTTTGGATCCAGCTTCTTTGTTCCGACTTGAAGTAAGCACCCACATCCATTTTATGTGTATTTTATGGAGGTGATCCCACAATTACTCGGAACACATAGGTCACCGACCACCGACATGACCAATGATAGGAATCCAGGTTAAATCGAGGTCCATTTCCATATCTGGACTATCACACAGGCCAGGCCACACATCTCTATAGCAAAATCAACAGGAAAGTGGGAGAACGTTTCCAGTCATGTGATAACAATAACGCACCAAAACCCATTGTTTCCTTCGTCAAAAGGGATGTGGCTTCTACTAATCAACATCACTTCGCCTTCCCAGTACGATTTCGCGGCAATTTAATTCATCATCCGGTTCGATCCCCGGCTCACGCGTGCTCTGCATATGCAGCCAAGGGCAGTCGGCTTCCTTATATTCCCCCCGTGTCAACACCATATGGCCTTTCTCGGCTTATCTTTGACGGAGCAATAGAAGTGAGTGATGAATATCCCGATCCCTTTGACCAGGAATTCCTATATTACGCCTTGTCATTCTTCAACTTCTTAACATCCTTTGCTTTAGTGTCTCGTTAACAGCTGCAATTTTGACCACGGATGTAAGTACCTTTTTTAGGACTCTCAGAGTCGTCTCCTTCCCGCTTCTCAATAGCTGCGGTTCGCTTCGACTAATTCTCATTCTCTAACTAGGAACATCACGCGCGAGGTTTTGGCAGCTCGGTGGAGAAGGAATGATGTGAGTGCTTAATATCGTGATCCCTCAAACCACATAGAAATAATTGTTGACAAGGGCTCTCTACTAGGGCCCCACCGTAGTATCTATCAGTCAGGACATGTTGGACATGTTGGAGGTACGATTTGACGCGTCACATCTGCTGTACGGAAAGGAACTGATATTAACTAGGAAGGCACAGGCGACAGACTGCAGCCATTTACATCACCAAGGCCCTGAGGTCTTTCACGACTCAACATCCTCACTGACAAGGGACGAAAAGAAGGAACGGACAACTGTTTCCTTCGCCATCGAACGGAACAGTACCATAAAACGTCGCCGCTACCAGTTGGCATCTGTGGACGTCCACTATATCAGCCACCGGTCACCTTCTATCCATGGCTACTCCAGCATCGAGGGCAGGGGGTCTTCCTCCTGTCCTCCTCATTTCGTTGCAGGCGGGCCCCGCAGCTGCCGCCTGAACATCATTGACCCTCAGCGACAATCCTACCGCCTTCACGATTCTGACATCTTGGAGTCACCACAGTCTGCTCCATCTCAGAATCGTAATGACAATGAGAGCACTGGCAAAAGCAGCTCAGATCGACTGGAGCTCAGAGATTATAGTCAATTTGGATCAGTAGGTAGCTTAGGGATACATGAGGAGTGTGACACTCAAAACGTGAAAGAAAGTAGTAGCCGATCAGAGATTACAGTTTCTTTGGAAAGTTGGCGTCAAGAATGATGCAGAGAGAAAGAGATATTAGCTGTCTAACATAGCAAGTCGTAAAATAAGTCGATAGCAGGACAGAACAGACACAAGGATGGAAACAGCAAACAGAGAGCAACAGTAATGAGGCAAGTGAAGCATTCTGGATGAATTTGTGGACCTTCCGGATCCATCTGGCATTCAAGAGTTCATTTCCCATTAGTACGGTCTGTAACGAGGATATAACAAGGACTGTAACGTAATCTTCGGCTGCAATACGGGACCCTTGGGTTGGGTGACAGAGTAGTAATCACGGCGACCAGCATCCATGGGAGGTAGGCGATTCTTTTCCGGGATGATGACGAAGCATTCGGGAGAGGGTGTGGGTGTGGCGCCACGACTGAAGGCTGGAAATGATCTCGAGGCAGGCGTGTCGGCGGAATTAGTAGATGGCGAGGTATCTGAAGGCGTTGAGGGTGTTCGTCCAGGTGAAATATGTACCAAATGCTGGTATAGAGTGTATTCGGTGTGAGTCAACGGTCCATAGTCATAGAAGCTGATGAAGTCGTCAACGGTTTCCATTTTCGGTGCGGGGGACTTCTTGGATCGTGGTTTGTGGGGGCACTTTGCGCGCTTGTGGCCCGTCACTTTACGGTGGCGCCTCAACACCGTCTCGCTGGCAGACTCAAATGTACAGCTTCCACAACGAGTTTTTTCGCCTTTGCTGTATGGATCAATGGTCATTCAGACAAGTCTCAGTGATTATATCGCAATAAAACTTACTGTATGTTGCGAATGTGGCCTGCAATATGGTTCTTCTGTAGGGTATGGGCGCCGCACAGGCAATAATAGGAACTGATCAATTGTCGCTCATCGAGTACATTCAAAGTTCTGCGGGAAAATTCACTTACCATAGGAGCTTTTCCTGCTACGAGGCATGCCTTGCTAATCTGTGTCCTTCAATAAACTGCTTTGTACTCAGAACTTCCGAGCAATCGCCACATACAATAGGCCCAATATTTGTCTGTGAATAATACATGTCAACAAAAGGACTTGTCATGAAAACAATGTCGGGGACTCACACGCATGGTCACAATAATCGAAGTCTTAGAGTGAGGGATGTAGTATAAGTGGACAACGTTGTTGTTGGGAAAGTGAGCGCGGAGGCGAATGGCAGTGGCGGAACAACTTCGTTAAGGTCGGTGTTCAAAATAAGAAATGGGTCGTGGAAGATGACGAGCGTCTCCAATACTCTCACCCTAGCTGATAAGAAGAGTGGGAAACTGAAAGAATATTAAGCCATGCACAAGGATTCGCAAGGTCTCATGGTGAGAGCCTACCTGGATTTATTGCCAGTACTCGATTAAGAGGCTAAGCAAAGACGTCCAATCCCAATAGATGAGAGTAAATGGTGTCAAGATTCAACCTTTCATGCCTTAGAGAAGCTCTCTATATACACGCATAAAGCGTGAGAGTCTTTACTGCTCCATCCGGAGGCACAGCCTTGTAGGTCCCGAACTGAGGCACGAATTCCTCGGATGCAGTTTTGAATACCACCAATAAAAGCGGGCAACGGTGGAAGTTGAAATTTGTACTTTTTGTCCCCCATAGAAGGACTCGAGTCGCTCCTGCACTCACTGCTGAGGGTACATGAAATACAGACGTGATTGTGATTTCTCCGCTTCCGGAAAAACGGTGCGGTGCTATCAAGATCAAGTGGCCGTGCTCATGTCATTAATTAAGGGAAACTTTAGGCCAATATTTCGGCGACGAAGAGGCATGCTTGAAATCTGGGAGATTACTGGACAGGCCACGGAATCTCCGACAGTAGATTTTGACTTGTAAGAAATTCAGCGCTAAATAGAGATTTTGTGAATAGGTCTAACATGATACCCATAACATGAGTTACGACCTTGCTTTTCACAGTCGACCGGGAAACGACTCAGATTTCAAGATACCACACGGTGTGGACGTGGGGAGAAAACAAATGATGTTGGGCACCGCATGGATAGCGGAAAACGCCGAAATGATCTGCGGGAAGACGTTGTTTGATTTGTTTCCAGTTATGTTTCCATGAGTATGGGTAGGCAGCATCTGACAGCCCTCGTTGCACGTTTCCACAGGGCCTGCGACTTAGATCGCAGGAAACCTTTTCCGATTTTTGTTGACTGTCTTCCTTAACAAAACCCCTTAGTACGTGGCCGGGTCTTGCACTGCCTTTTTGCCAACACGAAGGCAGATATCGATGCGACCAAATGCAAGCAGGCAAGGCAGTGCGCTACTTCGAAGGGGCGTATGTAAATCAATCAATGTGATAAGCTTGTTACCAAAACAACTCATGATTTGGATTTAGAACCCAAATATGACACCTGTTTTTCGGGGAGGGCACACAGTTTCCAGCCGGCGTCGCGGTTCCAAATTGAATCTCCGTTGTTAATGGGTGAAAAATGTGTGCAGTATGCCCGTATCCCTTCCTACAATTCTGTACGAGACTAGTGAGCGTCGTTCTGCCTATTGGTTTGATGACGGCTTCTGTCATTCCGACTTGACTTTATAGTCGGTGGCGCATCTTCAATCTCATATCAAAATTATACAACAGTGATCCAGCAGAAGTAGCAGAGGTAAGTGAACAGCACACAGATTTCCTACTTGTATCTCGATGAAACAATCCCACAATTGCTAGGAAGGCCCAGGGGACCGGACACCGGTGTTCTCTTTGGGCCTGGGGTTCTGTCTAAGTTATATCAGCAACAAATTTTAGGCCGAGCCGCGCATCCTTCGAGTAACGTCAGCAGGAAGATAGCGATCCTTGCGAACGGTGTGATAACAATAACGCACCAAATTTTATTATCTTTGTCGTCGAACGAGATGCGGGTCATACCAATCAACATTCTCGTAGTACTTCGTCAGCTGCATAGCTCTTTATCAGGACAGCTTGCTTCATTGTCCAATTCTACCATCCTTCACTGGGGACGTAGGAAGGCTATCGGTGTGCTCTAATTCTTGTAGAGGGAAGCAATAAAAGTACGTGCTGCATAAAGCTGGCGTCAATGGCCATCGTTAACACGGCTGCCCTCTCCGAAAGCGATGGAAAGATAATGGATTCCTACAGAACTTGCCCACACAGCATCCATGTTCGGTAAGAAGAAGTATCCCGATACTTGCTTAAACATCACAAGTCCGCATGGACTGATATGCGTGAGAAGTTGACCTTTCCGAAGGCTATGTTATGTTCGGCATGCCTCATTTCCGAGAAGGCTAAATTACAATCAATCGATATTACTGTCAATATATCCTAGCCGATGAAAATCAGTTATGAAATGCTGTGTGGTGAATAAACGACTTCACCGAGCTCTTTCGCCAGGAAGTCATCGCGCGATCACAGGACAAATTTTTTTGTGACCGCAAGACGAAAATGCATAACTGGCAATCGACAACAATATGTGGTACGATAAGAATGCATACTCCTCATCTGATATCAGCTAACAGAATAGCTAAGAAAGGATCTATCAGAAAATGATCAAAAATGGAACTGATGGTTTACCCTGCGTTCATGTGGAACTACAACACCGGCAACAGCCCACTAGCTGGTAGGGAGCGACGATCCCGGAGATAGAGAGGAAGAAATATTAAGGTGCACGAATATACAGTATCGCCGTGTGTAGTTCGATGTCAGTCTTATATTGAAACGAATCAGAAAGGAATAAGGCAAAGACATCCAACGAAATGGACGGAAAATCAACGGAAAACCGAACAAAAAGGATATCGGTTATTTCGGTCCGGCTTCTGACTTTCACCGGTCCATGCCCCATTTTACACGTTGCCTCATCCCGTCGCCTGCCCGTGTTTGTCTAGAACTCTCTTTTCCTGTACTGCAATCTCCGATAAAGGTGTCTCAATGTTCGACCAAGTTTGTCACACCCCTATTTTATGCCATCTCCAATCGTCGAACGATAGCCAATTCTCGCTCACTCCTTTGCAGGGAAAGTCGAGAAGAGGTATTCACATTATAACCTTCGCAGCCTTTCTTATTGTTTGTTCCGGGTGGTATTCACGATTTTTTGTACGAAGTAACCGAATCTCGCTGACCTTGTCCATATTGCTAAACGTTTCTACGAATTCAAATATCTGATATAACCGGTTCTCAAATGGGGACTACCTTACGACAGAAACCGGTATAAATACATGTAGGTCGTATTATATATACACACGAAAACAACAAGGATACGTATTGCGAAAGCACATCGTCTGTCACAGACGGACGAATGCACAATTCTACTATTTGGAGAGAAACATGAACCCCTCAGGGCAACCGCGTAGGGAATCTCAGTGAAGCTGAAGGGGCAGACGGGGTGGCGGAAGCCCCTTCAAGAGTCAACTCATGACCCGGGATCGGTTCAGTGAAAATCGGCTCGATGAACTGCACCGGGATGGCACTACCACCTGGTGCAAGGGAACTTCCTGCAACGTCAGTGCTGGCGCTATTGACGGCTGCAGTGCTGGTGCTATTTCCGACTGCAGTGCTGGTGCTATTGCTGAGTGCAGTGCAACTTCCTCCGACAGAGGTGCTGTCGACAGAGCTTCTGTCGACGGGAATGGGTGTGAACAGAGGCGGGTTGAAAACCTTGGCTCGCCTCGTAACTTGGGGTACCACGATTCGAGGGGAGCTGATGGTGCTTATGGTACCATCGGTAGGGTCCGGAAGACTGTCGGTAGCGGAGGACACAGCGGTGACGTCCGTACAAGCACTTGGGTGTACCTCAGGACCTGGCCCTTCACGCTGTCGTCCGTCAGAGACTGCCGCACCTTGGACGGAAAGGGACAGAAATCCTGTAAGAACAGCAAGTTGGATAAGAGAAAGCATGACTTTTCTGTCAATAATGATTGTCAGCACCATCGTTTCGGAAAAATAACGGAGAATGTATCTCACTGATAAACAAGGATGAGGGATGTATGTCTTAGAACGAAATTTGGATTAAGAGGTAAAAACTAGGTAGCAGTTATAAGAAAGTAAGCAATGTGAAGGAAAGGAACTGACTGAGAACTATGGCTTCCGTGTTGCTGAGGAATTGACATTCCTTCGTTCACCCTTTTATAAAACTCCTCATTCCCTATTCTTCAGTGAGACGAGCCAGAACAGCGCTTGACACAACCTGGCAAACGGAATCTATTATTAGATCAATGGAGATGTGAGCTCGACTGCCTAAGAACATCACAACGCTGCGAAATGATATATCAATGACTGCAGGATACCGTTAATCATGGTATATTAAAGGCCTGTTCCTACAGTCAGACTGTTAACTGTAGGATCAGTACTTTAATATATCACGTTTATGTATATCCTACACTCAATGCAAACTCAACGATATATCAAATCGTTAGGAAGCCTTGCTAAGAATATACTTGACTCTACCAGTAGGTCTACCTGTCCTCCTCAAACAGCTGGACGTGTATCCTGGCAACCGAACGGAACTTGGAACTTGGAAGAACCCTCCTTGAAGAGTGGGCCAACCAGAAAGAGATTGGACGGAAGGTGCCTGTTACCAGTGGTTCTGCGCCGGTCTTGCTTGCGGCTACTTTCGCGGCTCCTTCGACTCCTGTTACATCTCCGGTGGTGGTACGCCTTTCTTCTCCAGTTCTGCCATCGGCTTCAGCTGTCAAGGCCAAGGCCAACCTTCCAGCTTCAACTGCTCAGGATAAGGCCGTTATCGTCGAGGCTCTCCCCGCTGTAGCAGATATCGCACAACCATTGGTCATTCCGAGGTCGTCAACACTTATCTCTGGGGACTCTGTTAAGATCTCGGCGCCTCCAGCTCCAGCGGACATCCGGATGCGGCTACTGTCTTCAGGGAATATGACGCCCAGGGTCTTATCTCGTTCGTGGACCTGGACTCGGAGATCCTATAACATCTAAGTAGCTAGGTACCTGCACTTGTACATGCCGTTATGTTCTATAATCAGTCGCTCCTTCGAATTCTGACTGATTCGCATTATTCCTGGAAGGACGGAAGCGATCCGCCACATTTAGAACCTGAAGGAACACCGGCACGAACCAAGGACCCGAATACAACGGTCAGCGGTACTACAATAGAGAAGTCAGTCATGCAAGTTATTATTAGTGTCATTCTTACCGCGAACTCGAAGTTAGGATTATCTGTAATCCGTTTGATAGATGGAAGAGAAAACGGCCGTCCATCCTGAGATAAATTTACGAGAGAGAAAAACATTGACAACGTGCTGTTGACGTTTGTCGAATAGACATGGCTTCGATTTCATTCCGAGTAGGATTATAGGACATCCTAATCGCGAATGCTCTTTCTCTACTTCGGCCATAGAGACCCGAATATACCGGTATGCAGGAGTGCTAGGAAAGCAGGAGGGAATTCAGCGTGAACCTGTGTCCGTGATACATCAGTCATGAGGGTTCATCAAGCAACAGTGGTTAGTATATAGTGCGCGTCATGTGGGACTAACATACATCAAAGATGTGGGTTTCGTTTCATCCTAAAGAATACCCCAGTAAGCAGCTTCTTCGGTCTCCACATGTCACTTATCCATCCCAGTCAAAAGGAAAAGAAGAGTCTCCGTGGACTTCGCCTTCATGCAGCATGATCCGTTCATTAACATAAAGTGCGCAGTTACACGCATTAGAAGCAAAAATGATAAGTAACCCAGTACAAAATTAGCTAGCCCAATTAGTTGGATTCCAAGAATAGAATACTGAGAATACAAGATATTTATGTGACTCAACGCATAAATAATGTCCCTTTATTACACAGATATACCCCAGCTCTTCTTAATGAGATCCGCGCCACGTTCCGCGATAAAGTACACGGCCGCCTGTGTGTGCCCTGCCGGGGGTCGAGGCTAATAAAACCAAAAAGAAAATACACATTAGTACCCACAACATCGTGTCATCCAAGAAAAAACCGCACCAAAACACTCGCATCAACAATCCTCACTCCCTTCACCCTCTTCAACACCAAATCTGGGTCCACCACGCCCCACTCCGCCCCCTTAGGCGACATGCTCGCCGTACTCAGCGGATGGTAGATACTCGTGATACCGTTACGGATATCATCATCTGTCGTGTTCGTCACTAGCCCGATGATATGGCCGTCCCAGGCAGGGCCTTTGACAAAGTCCTGCGCTTTGGCAACGGCTGAGCGCATGACTTGGATGTCCTGAGGGTGCGTTAGGAAGGCGGGGTCGATCACGGGGGGTGAGAGGGGATTTGTATTGTTGATCGTCACAGAACCGCCTACAAAGGTAGATCAGCGGTTAGATAGGAAGAATAAAAAAGGACGGAAGTAGGAAATACGTACGGGAAAGAGGACAGAGAACGACAGTATTGATTGCGAAGCGATATTGGCCTTCTGGTGGAAATGGTGCATGGTACACACCGTTCTAATTAGGTCAGTAAGCATGAGACTACACGTAAAGCTACCAACGAATGACGACCCACCGAAAAGATAAACTCAAAATGAGCAGTCTCATTTCCCGCAGACGGGTCGATCTCCAACGTGCCGTCAGGAACCCTAAACCACCCCAATTGACTCGTAGGCATGCTCGACAAGAAGCCAGTCCGGTTCTCCTTCCACTGTTCCAGAACCTCTGCCTGGTACGTCTCGTTCCGGAAGTACACATTCTCTAGTGTATCGGTATCGGTGACTGCCCAGTTCAATACCCACCGCGGGTGGTCTGTGAGGTTCCTCCCCACATCCGGGAGATGTACAGTCGGCTTGACACCGACAGATTCAAGCTCCGCGGAATCTCCGATGCCAGAGTGCAACAGGATATTCGGGGTGTTCAGGGAACCTGCTGAGAGGATGATCTCCTTGGACGGGGAGAGCGTCTGAGTGGTTGCTAAGAGGCGCCACAATCAGTATGTTACAATGCACCAACAAAAGGGCTGATCACCTCCGAAATCTTGGGTAAATTCCACCAGGTCGAATTTGGGAGCCTTATGGCCGTGACCGTGGTTGTCCTTGTTGTTCCTTGAATCGGTGTGGTGCGATTGAAGGATCCGTGTAACGTGTGTGCGAATTAGCACATGGAGATTTGGACGATTGATATACTTGGCGCCAAGGTATGAAACTTCTGAGCTGCTTCTAGTACCATTGCCAACAGTAGTTTGCATCCAACCTGACGTGAGCTGTTAATCTCTGACAATGACGTAGATGGGCAGGTACTATACGTACCGACACCCAGTTGATAACCCGAATTCATATCCAGATTGAATGGAAACTCATCAGCCAGATCGGTGGTAGTCTGGATGACTCTCCCATCTGTGGCACGCGGGTAGCCAGGCAGAGTTACGAAGTTTATGCCGTCAAAACCATGCACCTCGGGGTTGAATTGGCCAGTTATGTTATGATTGTCCGCGGGATGAACAAAACGTTCGTTCTGTACGTAGGGAAATTGAGATGCCGTTCATGATGCAGAGCAGAGAACGTACCCTTTTAATATAAGGCTGAAGGTTATCCCAAGACCAACCCTCGTCGCCGGAGATGGCAGCGTAACGATCATAGTCTTGCGAAGATCCACGTGTGTATACCATGAAATCTAGCGTTTATGATTAGATGTCCACCCCGATCATCGTGAAGAACGACATGAATAACGTACTAACTGCGCTACTTCCGCCTAATCCGAACCCTCTGGGATAGGATATTGGCCGGTTATTGAGTCCAGATTGTGGGACGGTGGTATAGTTCCAGTCCAAGGGCGTTTGAGGGACAACTTCTGGGCAGAAAAATGGTACCTGTGATAAGAGGACATCTGCAGTGCTAAGCGAGAAAAAAAGTGAGGACAAGTAGACGAAGGGCAAGCAAGAAGCGTACGGTCCACCAGCTTCGATGACAAGGACGGAGATTTCTGGCTGCTCAGTAAGACGGTTCGCAATAACATTTCCTGCTGTTCCGCCTAGGGTTGTCATAAGCCAACTACTTGAGGCACACATGATGCAAATTGCGTACCACCAACGATGATAAAATCGAAATCTGTTGTTGGTAGGTCGGAAAATTTTTCGTAGACCAGGCCGAATGCGCTGCTGATGAGCGTGAGGAGGACGAAGGGCGGAGTCATGACGAAGTCTACGTGGTCCGGAGCGCCTGAGCACACCGAAAAGAAGACTAAAAATGGAGTGGGAGTAAGAGGACGGCTGAGGGGATACAATCGCTGCCACAGCCGACTGAGTTTATATACAGGACGCAGATCGCCATAAATTCGAAAGCCCTATAATTATGAATACGTTAGATGACTCTTGAGGCAGGGGAGCGCGAGGACCCACATAGATGTGCGAAGCCCCACTGTGCGCACGAAGCGCATCAGGTGAAAGATATTATCACCGACATGCCAGTTGATTATACACAGGGCAGAGGATCATTATCCATATTGAGTGGTCGGTATTCGTTCCTGGATGCCGTAACGGCGACAGGGCCAGGGCCGGGCCTGAAACACACCTCTGTGACTGAGTAAAGGCGATTGAGAGACGTGCACAGGCTCCAAGTTGTGAGATGGCATCTCTCGGTGTATGCAGTGGCAACAGGATCTCTGACACAGCGGTCATCTAGCCCCGGTGTTTAATCTCACTGCCCTAGATGCTAAAGAGAAGAGGCGCACTAAAGTATCCCAGCGTGTTCTTTGTCGGATCCAACAAAGCGAAGACGTTTTAGAATTCCATCCTTGATAGGATTTTCAAGGGACTCGATGGTCGTCAGCCGAAGAAGAGACTAGGGTACACATCAGTAGTTGATGCCGAATCAAGGACTGACTGTACCTCGATAAACGGACGCTTGCCCTGACAGTGGCTGTCGGCGGACAGTGTCGTCCTGGTTGCCGCACCAAGTCCGTACCAAGACCCGCCGAGCGCACAGGCTGTAAGCCATGGCACAGAACGTGACTCTGAAGCTGGGTAATAAAACAGCATCACCCTTTCTTGGTATGTCTTCCGGAGGAGAAATAAGATCAGAGGCTGTTATGTGATCATGTCACGCATACACACATGAAACAGCTGGTTTGAAGGTGATAAAAAGAATGTAAGCGACAAAGCGATGAAATGGAGCTCACTCTTCGTATTGCCGGCTGCTCCGAGGAGCTTCAATGACAGTGTGTATGTCGAAATCTACGGCCAGTAGTGCCCAACGTTCCAATTCAGCAGCGATCCCCGGGATATCATCCAGACTCAAGGTATAGAGGGGAACTATTCGCGGCAGCGGCAGTGCAGAGAGCTACGAGTATCATCTATCCCTAATCCTGTCCTGAACGTACCGCTTCACAGTGGCATAGCTCGACCATTAGATTGAGACCCGTGTTTTCTTCCGCGAGAAAATAACTGTGATGAACCCCTGCGGCGTCGGCGTGGTATGAATCAGACAGAAATGAAAGGCGTCGGAAGGAAACGAGAAAATTGCAAATTCAAAAGCGCCGTCGGCACGGAACTCTTTTCCATGTCGTAAATTTGGATTACACTACTAATTTTAGCTCATGATCTAAGCCTTCTCCAGCTATGCGTTTCAAAGGCATTCGACGCTCGGCCACAAAGAGTTGCGAAGGAGATTTGCACCGCGAGAAGCGCCCACGACTTGACAATCGCGTTTCAGAGATTTTTCTGACAGGAATCTTGCAGTTCACAGCTAGTTAGTAGCACTGTCCTGGGCCTTGATACCCATGACCGGAGCATATCCACTTCTCTAAAAGCCCCCAGATTATATTTCAGTGTATATATTCCCGACAACAGAATCATCCGCCCTTACCCGATAATACAATCTTGCCGTCGAAAGGTGCAAGCAGGTCAATCTAGTCAGTGAGCGGCGGTGCCACATCATGTACTGCTATTTATTCACAGGCCTTTTCTGCGCCTATTCTAATACGTTTGAGATCATTTGTGCCTCAATTTCAAGGACATCCCTACCGCCCTGATCGAGAATCAGAATATATTGGAGATGACCCCCCGGTGTATACATCACATTTCGCGCTACTGACATACACCTCATTGCATTGGTACCACCAATATCATCTGACCGTTTTGCCTATTTATATCTTTGATCTTTTTCAAGGGACTGTGACTAAATTGGCATCGTGTGCCAAAGATTCGTGACACTTTTATATAACTTTTATATGGCACAACTGAAAGTATAGATAACCATACCATGACTATATACTTAGTAATGACGCCGTCTGTTACTAAAAAAAAATTAGCTTTCTTTTAAATGTTCTTTTTCGTGAATCATATTTGGTGTTAATATATTCATTTATCATTCCACTTTCCATAGCTCACCAAATCCCAATCCATAGACCAGCACATTTCGAAACTCAATGGATTATTAACCTCCCAGCAGAACCTTCGGGACGACAACAATCATCCTACTTCATGTTGATAGATGTGAGATCATCCCTGGGAATCGCGACATCACTAGTATGAAATCCATAAATGTCAGATCATCAAAGGGTCGGGCCCCACCTCCAATCTACGAAGGCGGCCCGAGTCTAAAGGGCTCAAAGATCATTTTTAAATCTCATCATACCTTGATTACATCCCTGAAGCCGACAGACTTGACTGAAAGGTTAATGAGGAGTTTCTCACTGGTTGAGACACGGAATACTTTTCGACAGGCAGTGTACGCTAAGGCTGCGCCCGATGCACTGCAGAGCACGGGAACGTCACTGCATTCTTTCTCAATCATCGCACTTATGCCGACGCTCACATGGAGCGTTCGCTATATATCAAAAATGTCTTTGAAGTATATCATAGTCCAGCGCACACGTACTATAAATACCTTGAGGGTGAAGAGCCTAGTCCACCGAATCTGTATCAGAGAAATTGTCCGACACCTCTAGCGAATCAAATCGAGGCGGTCCAACAGTATATGATTCCCAGTCAAACGGAACGCCATTGCTGTTGAGAAAAACATTTAGAAAAGAAAGACGGGAAACATGGATCCTCACATAGCGACGCTAAATTCCAGACCTTCATTCCTAAACCTCCATAAATTTTCTAAGCAGTGAGACGCATCGTCCGTGGACATCTTCCGCAGACCATCGCATCCTACATCAACAACTCTCAACCGTACTACATTCTCGCCATCGACGAGAGCTTTAACCCATCGATATTGCACCAACCGTACAATATCTTCCAAGCTGCATATACACCTTGTCGCCACAACCTGCAGCCTCTCAAGCTTCGGCAGCACAAGCGGGGTGCTCTGTAACGCATACAGAACCGGCGCCAAGTCCTGCTCGTGCTCCAAACTAGGAGCAAAATTAAACTCGATCCTAAGCTCTACGAGGACCTGCAGATGCACAAATTCTTTCACGAACTGCTGTTCGAAACCCATGGAGAGTGCGGTAGCGGGTGCCGGCAGGTGCACCCGGAGCGCGAGAGCACGGAGGAAAGATCCAGAACGACTCATAAAACCTGACAGTGCATTGGGAGGGTCTCTATCCACGAAGAGGTCCAGTGTGAGCTCGGTCAGCGAGGGCAGAACGAGGTGTGGCAGGATGGATGTGTACATCGGTGTAAACACGCGTAACGCTGTATGAACGACCGGCTCGGGAGTGGGCATCGTAACGTCTTCCCAGCCATACCGGAGCATCGTCACTAATTTTCGCAGCAACGGCGATTGCCTGATAATCATAAACTCAGCGTCAACAGGGAGGCGGCTGGTCTCGATTTCAGTGAGCTGCGACCAAGGGAGCGGGACGTCGATGAAAGGAAATAGTCTGATGGTGGAAAGGACCGGGGCTGAGACGAACATGGAAGTTGGTATCGCGATGCCTTCTGCATATGTCGCCCTCTGTCTGTAGATGCTGAACGACTGGAGTAGGGAGAACTCGTCCTGGGAGGTCGTGATGATATCGATAAACAGTCCAAGTGCATCGTCCGGAACGAGGAGGGTCACATTCTTCCATCGATCAGCCTCCGCCATAAGAACATCGAAAACGCATAACCCTATGGTTTCCTTCAAAAGAACCTCGATCGGTATTAGTGCGTCGCACGAAAAGTCCACACGGAACGAAAGTGGTTCCCTTTTCGAAAGAGCTAGTTGTTTGTTGATCAACTTGAGCGGAAATCTTGTCGAATGGGTATACGAAAAGGACGCCCAGAGGGGTGGCGTTCGTAGTGCTATCTCTCTCCAAAGCTGACAGACATGAGTCAGAGCCCAAGCACTTCCGTCAACGTGCGAGATATCGTGATTGATATCTGAGAAGCATAGAAAAATTTCGATTAGGAGTTCGAGTGGGAGTTGTTGTATGGGTGTAATATTCATCATGATAGCTTCCCCAAAGCTTCCCTTCCTAAGAATTCGATGACGTCAGCGTAGCCCCTGGATTGATAAGATGAGCCTACATACTTGATGTTCTCTGAGGACTCGGAGTTCAAATAAGAGTAGAAGGGACGTATTTTTGAATATAAGCTACTTGTTGCAGGGCAAGTGTCCTAGGCAAGCTCGACGCTGCGACTTAGTAGTGCGGTGCAGGGCCGCTGAAATTGCTGTCCTGCCTCACGTGTTTATGCCGATAGTCCGTTTACTGTAAACAATCGGCGGAATCGAGCTTACACTTGTCAAATTTTGATCAACTATCGTACCAAATATGCCAGCCGATCTCGGATTTTCCCCATGCACGCAGGGTCAATTAATTTCTCCTGAGCATGTCATTGATTACCGACTGGCTGCAAGACCTTTTCAACAGGAAAAAATCACCAACTATTTGATGGAATCGTGAGGAACTGACTAGAACAGCGCAATGATGACCAGAAACAAAAAGAAACAATCTACGCAACGGTGCTGGGGGATGGCAAATTTTGAGGATTGGGAGGATACTCCGTCTGCAACTCAGAGATTTTCCCTTCCGCCTGTGTCTGGTCCTCCTCCTGTTTCACCACATGAAGCAATCTACTTTTCCTGGGAAGTGGCTTCCTTTCTACCTTGACTTCACCGTCTTCATAATCGTCCTCCAGTAGATATCTGTCCTTGTTCCTTCCTCTATCCGCACGCTTGACAAAGTCGAGCATATGCTTTCCAACTAAAGCATTCGTTCGGATATCACGGAAAGCTTTGCGAACATCTGCCCGTATCTCCTTCACCAATGTTGCGAGGCTGTTCTGATCCCTGATAACATTAGCGAGGATGACGATGAATATAACTTCAACTGGGGAAACTTTTCCTTTTCCCTTCTGCTCCGGGACATTGATCTCTTGAGCACGTTCCAGCGCTTCAATCATCTTCGTCCTTAGCGAGTCCGAGACATCCTCCGGGACTTCGAGCCATTTTGTGAGAGCGGCACCGAGGGCAATATTTTTGACCCTGGGATAATGCATAAGGACATATGCGATGGTAGCGTAGCATCGGAAGTCGGTGGCACGTGCACGATCAAAGGGAAGGTTTTCGAGGGGGTATTCGTGCAGTGCGTGTCGGACAAGCTGCGCTCGGGGAGTGTTGATGACTTGCAGCTTCTCTGGCAGGGCATGAACGACCGGACACTCACACGAAAGGGAGACGTACCTGCTGGCGTCAAGGCCATGCCCAACTGGACGCGTTGAAAGATGTCCCGCTCGCCTTCGTCAGTCAAGTCTTGGTACTCAACACAGACAATTTGTTTGTTGGAAAACATGCGGCAGAGATACTCGGGGAGTAGTTTCTTCTTCCGTTGGTTAGGTGCACCAGGGTTGTCTTTGAACCAATACTTGTCTCCCGTCTCACTGTAAGAAGGTAAACTCAACAGGCGAAAGGAAGAAGAATAATTATAGCATACTGATCCTGGTCTAAAGTGATAATAACGCTTCAATAACGCGACAGATGAAAGGCCCGGGCAATGCTTACGGGGTATCTACGGCGAAGTCCATCAGAAACGAGGAGTGTAAGAGTCCGAGAAACTCACCAGACCATCCATGAACCTGTTGAGAGGTGAAAGATCGATCAGAAACAAAGAAGATAATGAAGAGTTGGCGCGCGCCTATGAATTGATGTCAGCCTTTGCTTGCCGTCGATACACGTCTTCGTTTCGGTCCCATCGTCAAATGTGTTCACCGCTGTACTTTCATGAAGAGTCAAACACCGACACGAAGACGAGCCACTCACTGAATATTATCGGAGGGATGTAGAAGTTCCTCAAGACGGAGTCTATCAGCCCTGTCTGCTTTTGCTGAGTCCAAACGACATCTACAAGGTGTATCACGATAGGAGAAGGGATATCCATCAATAATACTCACCTCTCTGGTACTCTGGATCCAAGTTGATATCATTCGTCATAATCTGTTCGTACAGCGCCTGGGCCGTGTAAGTTGTGGCGCGAGGCACCTTGAGCGCATTACTCAGTTTGTACTCGTCAGGATCACGTCGTTGTGTTAATTTTGATGCAGAAGGCACGGGAAAGTAGTCATCTGAGCGTGCGTCGTCGTCGGAGCCACCGTTGTCCATCCTGGTCTCTGTTCGGAGCGACAAGGTGATGGTTCAAAAGGCGAAAGTGATCGGAATTACAAATTGTGCTGTTTGTTCACACGGTACGGTCCGATCTTGCCGGTCCCGCCACAGTTCTGCCACGTGCCTGCAGTCCTTGCTCCCTACCCACCGCCTGTGCAAAAGACTAACGGAGAATATCTTCCCTCAAGAGGACCTTCGAACTCAATGATACTCCCGTCAAGAATCGTTCTTATCCGGCATATTGTAAACGTGAAAAATCTTCCAACTCTATGCGTGTTCCGGGGCTACCTTTTTTTGGATGAACATCAGAACCGTCATTTAGACCGGTCTTTTGGTCGCTTCACGCTATCTGTCGATCAATATCCGTGAACTGGGAGGGAGGGGGGCTCCAAGGGCGCCATTGTATGTCTACGTATGCATGTTGTCCACTTTGATAGTGTCTCATGGACATGCATAGCAACGATAGCGTCCCACAACCTGCTATAATAATCACTGCCGCAAGAAACCTCTTCATTGTTTCCTTCACAGCATTCCCCACGCTCCCATACCGCCAAGCCTCATGATCTGAGCTGCTTTCTCACTTTGCATTACGGTTGTCAGGCAAGAACACCCGCTCCGTGATAAAATCACGCTGGAAGATGGTACCGGAGATGAACTGTCTTTGCCAAGATAGTCGGCTCCATGTCCTTATGGTCAAATAGGAACCATACATTATCTTTCCTATACACCTTCAACGTTTAGATCTAGGGGATCGCTCGTATATTCTTCCTGACCGGCTCGGCAATGTTTTTTCTACTACTTTCGTAAGTGTCGCCTTTAGATTAGTGTTTCCTGGTATAACGATGTCTTTTTGCCAGCTTCACTTTCGCTCTTTCGACGTTACGTGCTTCTGCGCTAGAAATCTCAGTTCCAGAACATGCTCTTCAGAATCAGAGCGTCACTGTCAACTTGACTTATTCTCCGAGCGACCCTTCGTGTTTCTTCCTTCGGGATTGTCGGCAGAGCAAACATCCTCAGCATTTTCCCGGAAATTTGGCCAATATTACCCACTTTTCAGCCAATACGACTGTAAACGTTATCTTTCGGCATGCCGGGCAAGTATCATGTCGTTCTGTCGTCCTCCCACCGAAGTCGAATCCTCATCCCTTGATTCCAGGACATTCGTAGTCTTCGCTTCAAACGTTTCCGAGTAAGCTGTGATGCTGCAATACACACATTTTTTTCTCATGATCTGCCTTAGCCCTACAGAGTTCAACCATAACAGTTCTCATCAAGTCCTAGCGAAGAGTCAGAAAACACAAGTACAAGAATTAGACTCGTCTGACGGCAACAAGAAGCATGGCAACAAGAGTTCCGAAGATAAAGATGACGACGGCAACAGCTCATCAGGGAAATCAGGCTCGACGTGTGTCTTCCAATGTCTGAAGGTTGATTGATCTTAAACATCTGATGAACAGGCAAATAATTAATGCGGTGCCAATAACTTCTCCCGCGGCATCATCTATTGCGTCATCGTAAGCCATGTCGAACTTTTGCCATGGCAATGCTTAATTCTCTCAGCGACGAATCCTCCGCGCTCCCAAGAGCCACACTGCCGGCATTAATTTTTTGTTTACTATTATGTTTGCTTTTGTTGCATACACAACAGCCTCTTTAAGGTTCGTCGCCTGCCCTTAAGCGTTGATGCTTCCTTTGATAAAGTTCATAGGTCTAGGATACCATTATGATCGATTCATTGAGCCTTAGCCTAGTGTCCTATAAGGGAACTTTGACCTATACATACGACAGCAGTGTCTACCCTCATGCATCAGTGTTTGAACGATTGATAACTAGATCGCATCGCACCAAATCTCTCGGTAGTACACCGCGACGAGGAATCAATGATGATTCCAAACATGCAAGCTTCGCACTATTCAGACATACTGTGGACATGGTTATAATCAGGTTCATCAAGAGATGTGATTATGGCTTGAGACATGACAGGATAAACTAACGCCTGATTATTCATACAAATGGATTGTTCGACCTGTTCCCGTGGTCCCTCTTGATTATGCTCCATAACTTACTTCTTCCACAGGTTGGAATGTCTGTCAGTCCTTTCAGTGTGTGAGTCCGCATGTAACACGGGTTATAGCAGACTTATTTCCAGTAGGATATTTCTACTCTCTCTAGCTCTCACTGCCGCTGCTCTGCAGATACAAGTCCCAGACAAAGACAATGTATTTGAGGGACGGAAGACGACAGTGTCCCTCCAACATCAAGAAGGAGATCCCATAAATCTGTTCCTCATCAAGGTCCATGATAATCAAACTTCAGATAATGCTATTCAAGTCAACAATTTTACGACCGATGTACCTGTCAATATCACTTTTAATCACCGCGGGTACGCCTACCTATTTCCCCCTCGACAGAAAACATTCCGATCAAAGGTTCTAGGAACTTCTTTATAGCAGCGTACGAGTGTGCATCTCCATCTCAAGCTTTATACAGATCTTCTCGTCTTTATGTTCAGCGTAGATTCCTCTTCAGGACAGAACCAAACAATTGCAACAAGTCCTGAACTCGAAGTGCGGGATCATTTTCACCTACCTGCACACCATGTTACAGAGTCAGGATCATTCGACATATTCATTTTTGGGTTCGGATTCTGACGGACAGTCTACAGCGGAGAACCCTGTGATGAGGGTTTAATCATCGGCGGTTGGAAGGGTCTAATCATTGGTGTGGTATTAGGCTCGGTGTCCTTTGGTATCAGTATCCTCCTCACAGTTTTCCTGATCTTCTTCCACCTCCGTCGACGTCGGAGTATCCAAAATGGAATTACACGCCATTCCGTCATGACACAAAGTTGGTTTATGAGATACATCTCAACCAGGCGCAATCCAATCCCGACCCCGGTCCACCCCGATGATAATGCTCTGCAGTCCTCGGTGTCAGAAAGCATGATTGAACAGGGAAGCGCTCAAGCTACCACCGAGGAGCTCGTACCGCGTACAAACGCAGCTTCACCGTTGCAATCGCGCACGACGGGGAATATTGGCAGTGAAGATGCTGGAGAGATACAAAGGTTGCGGATGCAAATACAGCAGCTTATCCAAGCCAGAGAGGCTAGTCGTCATGAAGAGGATCCACCTCCGGCATACGGAGCACGAAATGCAGCAAATGTCGAGAGTTGAACTGTAGACGTTTTTAAACTTGACCAATTGCATCTGATGAACATTGAACATTCAAAACTGACTTATATTTGTGGAAAAACTACAGACTTCGTCGAGAGTCGATAGCATTGCGCTTGGCAGAGCTCTCGAAATTCATGAGAATACCATATTTCGATACTTTTTGAATGGTAATGTCGGTTTTCGTGTAACGTCGTTGAGAGAAGTGCATCGAACATGAAGCTCGATATCCCACATCCTCCTATACGTTCATACAGCAATTATACGGTAAGGCCAAGTCGATCATGATATATGTCATAATGATTGGTCTTTGGAAGGACTGTATTTCAGCTCGAAATTACCGATTTTCCCTTACATTACGAGTCTCTTTCTTCCTTTGTTGTGATCTCCTGCAGTAAGCGGCGATATTCCATGGTACCATGCCAACTGGTCATTCATCACCGTATAGTCTACCAAGAGCGCATCCTCCCGTCCGTCAAGATTGAACAAGCGACTCAACGCTGTCATAATGCTCTCTCAACTTCACTAGACTCTGGCCAGATATGATCGCATTTCCTGCAGCCATTTTTATTCTCCTGTGAATAGGTAACGGGGCTGAATCGCATCCAGAATGATATACTTTAAATTGATGAAATTTGATGCATGCGTTTCGTTCAAGCTTGCAGTTAACATTCATCGATCCCTGAAAGTGGTTCTTCTATTCTTGCGGAACTGAGTGGGTGGCTCAGTGCCTATTATGACTCATAAATGCCTATAATCACCATGTCGTGATAAATTTCATCCAATGTTGATGCGGCACCGAATTCAGTCTGCGGCGGCTCTAATTCTGACATCAATTGAGGCGTCTCAACAAACTCATGATTGATCGTTGTGGCCTTCGATCGTTACAGTGCTTCAATCTCGAACCCCGGCGACAACTCCTTTACTATGACCACGCTGGCCAGATACTTGACTGTATCTCCTCTTCAGTGCATACGGATGCGATGAAGAACCTACGATTACTATGCCAAACACAGAATCTCCGGATTTGATATGGACATCAGATATTCGTCGATACCGTCTCATCTACCTTCATCGTGAGATGTGATTGTTGCTTGACGGGACGGTGTCAAGATATCGCCGACAGTCAATCGACAGCCATCCTGTGCATCTTTGTCATGCTTGATAGAAGCCGTCTCTTACAAGTCGACAGTTGTGGGGATGGGAGCCCATACTTCATACCTCGTTCCTTCTTCTCGTTTCCACAGGTTGGAATGTCTCCCGGTCCTTTTAGTGTGTGAGTCTTCCCGTAATGCTGGCAATGACAGACTTATATCATGCAGTATATTTCTACTCTCGCTAGCTTTCATTTCCTTCGCTCTGCAGATACAAATTCCTGACAAAGAAGACATATTGGCGGGGCAGAACACGACAATAACCCTCAAACATGAAGAGAAGGATCCTATGGATTTGGTCCTGAAGAAGTACCACCATAATCATACTTCAGATAATGTTATTCGAGTCAACAATTTTACGGCAGACACACATGTCAATATCACTTTTAATCACAATTGGTATGCCTGTTTGTCCCCGCCTCGAAAGCGAACGTACTGATCAAAAATCTCAGGAACTACTCTATACTAGCCTATGAGCATGTGTCTTTATCTTAAGCTTTTACAGATATTTTCTGACCTTTATACTCAGGGTAGAACACACCTCAAGGAATAATGACACATCTACACAATTATCAGATTCCGAGTATGCACTTTTACTGCAAATAATAACAGATCTTTTCTCATCTTAATATTCAGCAAAAATAACACCCTGGGAGAGGAGTACCACTCCATTGCAAACTCTTCTGAATTTGAAGTGCAGGATAGTCGTAAACCATCGGACGATAACCACAAGTCAGCAACGTTTCGTTTTGTCACTGTCTAGTTCCTAATTGCTCACAGAGAACCTCATTCGCATCATGGCCCAGATAAGAGTCTGATCGTCGCTGCGGTGCTAGGCTCGGTCACACTTCTTGCTGTCGTTATCCTCATGGTGTACCTGATATTCTTCCGCAGTCGTAGACGAAGCTTCCAGGATCGATTGGTGCGCGATTCAGATACACCAGCGAACTCCTTCGTAAAATATCTCTACGCCAAGTACCCACCTCGTCGAAACCTACGAAAGTCAGATCAAAGAGACAGCCCTCCTCCCGAATACATCTCGCCTTCTCCAACTTCAACCAGTACATCGTTCGGGCATAGCATGGGAAAGATGTCAATTGGTTCCTCGACGAAGAGCTACCTTCCCGAACCTCTCACCGATCGACAGATGGACATACAAGGTCGTTTACAAAACTTGCAAGAAAAACTTTTGAAATTGGAAGGAGCGACTAGGCAGAAACAGAGTGATATTGAGGCAGCAGAAGTTGACGCAGAAATCATGGATACAAAAGCAAAGATTGGAACCCTGAAGGACTTTATGGAGTCCCCTTGGGCGTTGAACGTAACAGATGTGGTCCCGCCTGAGCTGGTTCATTGTTTTACTTCCTACTGATATCTATAAAGTTCGTCGACTGTATTTAATTAAATCAGAAGTCCAGATATACTGTATGTATTAGCTGTTCGTAGTTCGATACTTCTTCTATGTACGTCTCTTTCTGGGATTTCTTATCTCTGCCTTCGATGTGAGAGTTTCAGGTATTATGAGATCATTTAGTCCCATCCAATCCCAACAGAGCAATCTCCTCATCAAATGTCGCACAAGGTCAGCGAGCAACATACATCAAATTAAATTATTGCGGTACCGATGATCAGATGTTGTTGTATCTTGGCACTTACGCATACGTGCTGATGTCGAACTCCTACAATTATGTTAGTTGAATCAGCCTTCGTCTTACATTCCAACCTCTTATCGAGAACATCGGAGTCCAAGACAACAGATAGTTGTCGTGTTTCTTCATCAGATTTCGGGAGTATTCCAATTTAACCTTTACTATCTGGCTTTTCAGTCCGTGGTAACGACTCCCTCTTCCGCACGTATAAGTATCGCATACCCTGTTACACATCCACAGCTTGCGGACCTCCGATGCTGGCCAAGAGAGGCTGTATGTTCTTCCGTCTTGTTTCGTAAGTTATATTTGTCGCTGTATAATAGAGCCGAGAAATATTGAAGCTTTCCTCGTAGATTCGTTTTTAATTTTGCTGCATCTACCAGCTTTCTTCTCAGTGGAGTTCCAAAGAACGCCACAGTGGGTACTAACCTCCTACTCACCTGGCAACTTCAAGGCGACGACCCGGACAAGTTCCGCTTCTCATTAAGAAATGTCTCACATGAGTTGGAAGAAGTAGAAAGGATTCCATTTTCACAGCCTGTCACTGGCACCCGTGAAGGGACCGTAACAGTCAAATTTCCATTTCCTGGGTATGTTCTTAGTCTTTGACTCCAACGTTCCAAGTCCTATATTTCTCATTTTCTCATCGCGATGCACAGGTCGTATCTCATTGAAGCAATCAATAACAGCACCAATGAGGTCATTTTCAGTTCCGGGACGGTTTCTGTTCCCAATGCAAATTTCGTGTATGTTTATTTTATTTTTGTCCTACGTGTGGTTTTACCAGATTCTTAGCGTCATTTCCGTACCAAGTAGTTCTGGTGTAACTACAACATTTATCCCAATCTCTTCAGCGCCATTTACTTCGGCCGTCTCTCTTTCACCTTCAACTAATGTAGCGAGATCGAGTACGAGGTGAAATTCTTCCCCACTTGCCATTGTAGGCAAATTGATTTCAATCATTTTTTTTGCAAGGCTTACATCCATAAGCACCGATGTCGGTCAAAAAACCGTCGGTGCCGTTTCCGTGGAGTCTCCACTTCCGCCGACCTCTCCTTCGCCTGCTCTGCAAAGACAATCAACGACGCAGAGGTATGTATGCAGCTTGGCTACGAGTACATTATTTACCATCTGTGTTTCAACAGCTTCAGTTTGCCCACCTCCGTTTCGACCGAAATTGGAAGTGAGAAGTTAACTTTGTGTGTATCTACGACAACATCGTATACGCTGTGGACGTAATTTTCACTCTAGGACTGCGACTACCTCGATACCTACGTCTAGCCAGCCAAAGCCACGAGAGGGACAAAAGTCGTTGACAATTATTGGCGCTGTGTTTGGCGCTATTGGATTCCTGTTTCTCGTTTCATTGGGAATAATCCTTTGTCGACGTTTGCAGAGGAACAGAACCTGGGCACTATTACCTAGCCTATTCCCGTATTCACAAATTCAACCTTCCAACCGGGATCAACGACATGGAATCATGCAGACACGAGGAAATAGTACTCCCGCAGCAGCCTCAGCTGACCCCGGAATGTCGACATCCGTGCACTCCTTCATGGTGGATGTCGAAGAAGGAGCGCCAGGAGCTGCTCTATCCAGGACAAATACGGAACTGGCAATGCATATGAGTGGAATCTCAGTACTAGCCTCGGACAGAATCGTTGCTGCGACTTACCCATCCGGAGGCACTTTCGTGGAGGAGTGCTAAAAATTTTATCGAAAAACAGTCATCGTGCTCGACAAGTCCAGGTTTGTTACCCGATGCAGCGTCAAATGAGATTGCAGAGGAGAATGGAGCATTGCGAACGCGCACATTGGAGCTAGTCACTGACGCAGCATCATTGTGGGATCAATATAGTCAGGAGGAGGCACCTCCTGCATACGTCAAAGACGCATGGGAAAGTTTTGAATTATATTGGTCATTGGTATATGATACTTATATGATGATTCTCAGTGGGCTCTTAAGCTATATTATTATGGTTTGAATACAATGCACTCCAGCTGTTAGAAAGGTAATTGGGTACATATCGTTCCATGTTATGTTGTAAGCCATCTATCTATTTATTATATAATCGGAGAAGAACGCTTGAATTTGCTGAAAAGATTCGTTTTTGCTGTGCGACTTCCATGGGCATTTTGTTTCAAGACATCACCAATGCGGCAGTTAGAAAGCCATTCACTCTTGTATGCCTTATTGACTCAAACGATAACATAGTATCTGGTGCGCATTTCCTCTTTAATAGAAGGCCTTGGTCCGTTGCTTCTATTCTTCCCGCGACGGGTATTTACAATTCATCAGACCGCGTCTCGCAACAGGCATGCAATAGTGGCTGCATATAGAGAACCTAAAAAGGATATTTGGCACATCACATACACGCCGTGCACAACATTCAGTTCACTCGTCTTCATTACCATGGGCTTGGACTTTGGAACTGCATATGCACATGTTCGTCCATGTTGATATAACGATCCAAGGATAAACTATGTACCTCAGTGGGGAGGTACCTATGATCAAGAGATATCATCCCCCAAGATGTGCCACCCTAGGCATGTCCAGAACCCTTCATCAGGAGGTAATGGTGGATCGCGCTTGAATGGTGGTGGTCGATATCACGTGTATGAGCGGAAGATCAAGATTGCAGTGACACGATCCCAAAGGGCCCCGATCTACGATCTCATCGTATTGAGATACTGAACGCACGCGCGGAGTATGTGAGACAAAAGTGCGGTCAGGAGGAGGATCGTCGCGTGCAGGAGTGGAAAGTGGACGTGTCCATCATTGCAGGGGTGTATAGGATCCTCATGCCGGCGGCGTGGCACTTCAAGGGACTGGGCTGGCCTTTGCGGGCGACTATGAGAGCGACGGGAGTTGGTTCAGACGATTGAATGCAAACTTCAGCGGATCAACTTATTTATATATTGGGCTGTACCTCAAATTGAACTTTGGTGAAAAGGGACGGATCAAAGGTCCATTCGGAGTAAAGTATCTAAGACCGTACATCCGTATCTGGATCGAAGAAAGTCGTTGCTTAGCATTTGTAAGGAAAGAAGGATCAACAGACGTACAGTCAGCCATTCTGGACATCACAACCTCTTTACTTCGTAGGAATCTATCTGACAACCGCGAAGTACATCGGTGATTCCCCATAAAACCGACGACCTCTTTCCTGCCAAGCAGAAATATCAGATCGATACATCTACTGAGAACAAAAAAACGGCGAACGTGTACCGCAACTCGTGCCAAGAAGGGACCGAGTGATGCATCTTGATGTAGTTTTACGGGTACAAATGACAGACGACGAAGTCTTGATCAATGGGATACGGCGGCTCACCGAATCACACGACCGTCAACAGTCTCCCAGTTACTAGTTGAAGTTCCATGATTTCAAGGAATACTTGTCTGCACAGCAGAACGTGAATCATGACCGGGAGTTGAATATCCACGGAAACGAACACGTCACCCCGTCCGTCTTGACCATCTCTGCAGAAGGGCTTGTGCAATGTTGGTGATTTGATATTTCGATCACGACAGAAATAGCGTAGAAACTCCGAACTGGCCGTCGCGTCCTACACTTGTTGATTCACAAAGCTATCCCCTTGAAAGCGAGGGCCAGAGAGAGCATGAACTACAAGGAAGAGTAGAGAAATTGGACCGATAGACCACCACATGCCTCTCCGCAGCATCTGCTGAACCTTAACAGAGTACAATTTTGAGCGTAACCGGCAAGGGAACCAGAGTTCTACAAAGATGATAACGTGTCACCTATTCGGTGTTTTGACGCGACGGGGCCAAGGCGTTTCGGATTCCTCGGAAACACTGATGAACGTGGTGGTCTTTCAGCCTGAGTACCGGAAAACCTTATCACACCACTTATATTACGTAAACAGATTACTCACATGACCCACGTCTCTCGGAACGCTCAGATGCTCTATTTTTCTGCCGTCTCGTAATCCTTCACCGTGTTTTCCCAATTCGAGGTCATATATGCATTACGACACGGGATATCATCTCCTGTCTTACGATGCAAAAAGCCGTGCGACTGCAGAACCTGTGCTTCTGGGAACCTCGTCAGATCATCACGAAGTCCGAACAGTCTTTGAATCATATTGTTTCTAAAGGGCGACCTGTGAAGTGTAAGCTTTATTCAATGTATCTTATCCACAGACCACATATCCTTGCTTCATGTGATAGTTGAGCTTTGAGCGTCTATCATCCTAATTGACGTTCATATTTGAAATTGCTGGGTAGGATCGTTCATTAGTATCCAAGATCACTGATACTGGAGACGTCTCCTCCTCGTCAAATACATTAGGATCTTCACCGAGTTGTTCAATATACTGCTTTGACACCTTCTCCCGCTTTGTGATAATTTCAGAGTGCGCATACACGACCGCTAGCGTCTCATTTACCTGGATAAAAGAGGCTGGATGTTACTCTATTTCGTTTTGTAAGTTGTCTTTTCAATCGTGTGATAGGAGATAAATACTCAAATTTACTGGAAAGACTGAGCTGTTGCTTTGCAACTTCCATGGGCATTCAGTTTGAAGTCATCACGCAGAATGCGACAGCTGGAATACCCTTCACTCTGACATGGCACCTTGACCCCACCGATGACCCATCGAATCTCCACATTGAGCAAAGAGCGACGAATCAGAACCCGGGCGAAGGAATAACCGTGAACTACTCATTTCCGAACGATGGCACCCGCAATGGGACAGTGGCATTCGCTTTCGGAGTGTCTGGGTAGGTTTGTAATGTGATAATTGTGCTTTAATCTCACATTGCGACTTTACATTGTTGTAACACAGACCCCATATTGTCGATGCATACGAGGATGATCCTAGAGGCAATAATACATACTCCCATTACAATCATTGTGGCAGATTCTACGACCATTTCCGGTTCTGCATTGACGTATGTTCATTCCTTTTTTTTTCGGTCGTAGCACTTCTGGATGATGATTTCTTTGACAATTCCTTAATTCCTACCTCTGCTAGTACTTCGGCGAATATGTTTTCGTCTTCCGCGTCAATGCCTTCCACCTCTCCAATTCTCAGCACTGCAGACCCATCAACCAGCAGCAGGTACATTCACTTGCTGCTCTATACATCCGTAGATGTCGCTAATACTTTTAGGTTGAATAGATCTTCGACTACAGATGAGTATATCGACGTGAGCGTTTTTAAGCATTTCTTGGTTCAAATTTCAAATCTCACTGTTATGTTAGCACTACGTCTACCCCAAATAATTACGATCTGCGCGACACAAAGAAGATATCAGCAATTATCGGAGCCGCAATTGGGGTGATTTTCTTCCTGCTACTTCTTTTACTAGGGGTCGTTCGTTATTGCCGCCTGCATGCGAACCGCAGGCGTAGGTTATTAACTACTAGTCCCACCCACATGCTTGAATATCTGCAAATTGTGCCGTTGCCTCAGCATTGTGCGGGTCACAAACTACGAAGAACAATATCTGCACCTGCAGCAGTGGATGGGCAGGGACCAACATCCATTAACTACGTAATCATGGATTTTGGTGTTGAAGAAGGAGTTTCAAGAGACAATCTGCCGAGAAAAGGTACCGAAGTAGTGATGACGCATTCACCGTCCTCAGACTCCAATAACAATGCCCTTGGCGCCAATACGTCCGACCCCGAAGGCCTACCCGAACGGCAAAGTCTTCAGATTCTTACAGAAGAACCTATCGTACATAGAAATACTTCAACCTTAGCACCTAGTGCAAGGAACGATGAAATGGCGGAAGAGATCGTAAGGCTTCGTACCCAGATGCAGGAGCTTTTCAACAGGGTCTCAGAGTGGGATGGTGGTAGGGAGATGGATCCTCCTCCGGCATACGCTAGTGATGTGTAGAGATATGGTTAACAATAGTCTTACTACACGATTTTTACAATTTTGGGATTTGTTGTAATGTATTAGAGACTGATTCAAAGAAAGCGTTTCGTTTTCTAGTTGGACTCTGACCGTGGAACCATGTACATATCATTTCTACCCTTCTTGCGTGAAAGACGCCCCCCCGCCAGGATCAGATACTTGAAATCTAGCAGCTATCACTGGTCGAATGGGATCCCAACTTTCCAAAATGAGGTCCATTCAAGTTTTTGGGGTCCTCTTCCGGCCAACTGGTACACCGAAGGATTAAGATCCAATAGTGGCAGCTATGTTCCGGTCCGAGACCCCGATTCTTCTATTCCGAATACCTCGTCCCATCGCACGAGTCGCAATCAAAATCTCAATTTCGGCTAGAACTAAACAGTTGCTCAACAAGGAACCAAGCCATCTGTAAGTAACTCTAGTCGAATCTCCAGACAAGAAGGGATTCTTCAAGTTGATACACTTCCTCGAAGGAGGCCAAGGTAAAGTTATCATTCGTTGACTCAGAATCATTTCCGCAGGTGGCTGCCGCTGTGTCCAAGCACTTTTCTGGCGAGTTTCGCGAAGTATGGAACTCACCTGAAGGACAATGTCAAACTCAGTAAAAGAAGGCAGTATAATACCAGTACACTCCGATTGCACTGGAATCTCCATTTGACACGATGCACACGATCCAATCCTATCAGTCCTCAGTAAGCAACAAAGGAAACACACCATTTCTAATACCATACCCCTGCTATGGCTGAATTTTCTCAGAGTTCATTGAGTGTCCAGCAACGTGCAGAGGCGACTGCATCAGTGTAGGTCATGCTCCATAATCTTATGCGACATACCAGATGTTTACTCGTTGATCCATGAAATGCACTGTACCCGGCATGGGACACATACCAATGGCACAGAGGTGTAAAGAAGAGCTCGTTGCATCTCTTCCAGTACTTGCGACCACATCGGTTCAATACAATACCTTGTCAAGGACAGCAAGAGAAGTTGTCGCCGAGTGCGAATGGGACGGATGTTCTGTATGTATTAACTGTTCGTACTTCAACGATATTTCTTTCACGTATATCTCTTGCCAGGCTTTCTTATATCTGCCTGCTATGCCAGAGTTCATCGTTTCATGAGATCATTTAGCGTCGTTCAATTAATTGTATGATCTTGATTCGCAATGAGCTCTAACGAAAAAATTATTGAGATTTAAATGAAAAGCACTCCACATGTTACACTAGTCTCTAGGTAGACAAGCTGACGAACAACTTTCCATGCTTGGGCGCGGTATGTACACCTTGATAGAGTCTGTTTTGGCCGAGTCTGCTCACTTCCCTAGCATTGATCTTTAACAAACATGTGACGTTGATAAGTGAAGGTTTTATCTGGATTGTAATGTCTTCTCAAGTCTTTCTATGACAAATCGGTGTGATTGCAAAATCTGTGCTTCTGGAGCACTCACCATATGCACGAAGCCATCCGAACAATGTTTCAATCAAATTCAGTCAAAGGCTGATATATAACGTATATGACCATTCATTGTATCTGAATTGCAAGGGCTTTCATCCTATTTGACGTTCCTATTTGGGAACTGGGTGTAATTCGTCAATATACAAGACTGCTGATATTCGAAGTCTCCCTCCTCATATGCACTAGGAAGTCCATCTGAATCTGATATACTACACCTTGACTGCTACGCCCACTTTGTGACGCATTAAATAACACGCATACACGATCGCCGCTACTCGCTTACTGGATAAGAGAGGCTGCATGTTCGTTCTGTAAGTAGTCTTTTGATCGCATAATACGAAATGGCCGCTTAATTTCCATGGAAAGATTCGGTTTCTGCTTTGCAACTTCTATGGGCATTAAGCTTGATGATACGACGATGAATGCGACAGCTAGAACTCCCTTCACTCTAAGATGGCATCTTGACCCAGACGATACGGCAGCCAATCTTTACCTTGAGCAAAGATTCTCGTACCAGAATGCAGGCGAAGGAAAGGCTGTGTACTCATTTCCAAACGATGGTATCCGTGAGGGAAATGTGACGTTCACTTTTAAGGTGTCTGGGTAGGTCTAGTATTTTTGTTGAGCCGTGAGTCTCAGATTCCGAATTTACATTATCCCGATACAGGGCTCATTTTGTCGATGCATTCTACTACGAGAACCCTGAATCTCCGATACCAACTTCAATTGCAGTCAATGTGAACGATCCTATACCCAATGACAGCTCCGGGTCTGTGACGTATGTTCACTCCTTTCCTTCAAGCGTAGCACCACTGGTTAATGATTTCTTTGCGATTCCTCAATTTCTGCGTCTTTCAGTACTTCGGAGAATAGTTTTCCGTCTTCCGTGTCAATGCCCACCACCTCTCCAATTCTTAGCACTGCAGACTCATCAACCAGCAGGTACATACTCTCGTTCCTCCACACGTACACAGATGTGACTCAATGTTTGTCGGTTAAATAGCTCTTTTGAAACTAGAGGTACTTCAACCACAGATAGTATTTCAACTTGAGTGTTCTTAAGTATTTTATAATTTAAAACAAAAGTCACTACTTGTGATAGCAGTACATCTACCGTAAATAATCCACATTCGCATGACGCAAAACAGCCATTGGTAATTATCGGAACTGTGATTGGCGTGGTAACATTTATACTGCTCCTTGCACTGGGAGCGGTTCGTTATTACCGTCTGCGTAGGAAGCGCAATCGTTTGCTATTACCTAGTCCCGCACACATGCACCAATATTTAAGAACTGTTCCATTCTCTCAGCGTCGCACAGAACACAATCCGCGAGGAGATATGTTTACACCTGCCTCAGTGAATGGGCCGAGGCCGGGCAGGGTGAATTGTGCGTCGGCCCATTTGCGGAGTCGATCACTTGCGTTCCGCAAGCGTTACCCGACGCAAGTGTTTGTGACGCTAGGGTATGCGTGACAATATATGTATTTGGCCCAATATGGGCGTACTCCAAGGGCTTCTCAGCTGATAATATACAAGTTAATTGATTATAAACATACTACATTGTTTACTAAGTATCCAGGGATACACAGTGAGCAGAAAATACTTAGAAACTTAGTTGACATACTTACCAAATAAGGAAATCCGACGCAAATGTGACTGACATGTCACACTTGCGTCTCAGTTGCGGAAGAATTCCGACGCAAGCGGTAAGACGTGTGACACTTGCGTCTCAGCTGCGGAGCATTTCGACGCAAGCATTACATGACTTGTCCCCAAATGGTAATTCCAAATTGGGAAAATCGTATTTTTGAGGCTATTGGGGACCATATATATTCTATTGAAGGTTCATTGAGGCTTTCTAGACTCATTATGGTTTTTATTTCTTTCAAATAAGTTGTGTATTGATGTATATACATGAAATATACATTTGATCGGCTGCAGTACGCAAGTGATGGATTGATCGGACGCAAATGATCTCCGCAGACGCAGATGCCTCCTACGCACAATTCTCCTGCCCCGCCGAGGCCAACATCCATTAACTCCAGAATCGTGGATTTTGGTGTTGAAGAAGGAGTTCTAAGAGATAATCTGCCTAGGAAAGGTGCTGAACTAACGACGACGCGACCACTCTCCTCAGACTCGAATGACCATGCCCTTGGATCTGATCCCTACCATTTCGAAGGCCAACATGAGCGAGAAAGTCTCCAGATTCAACTGGCAGAAGAGTCTATTGCCCATAGCAGTACTTCGACGTTAGGACCTCCTACAAGGAACGATGAAATGGCAGAAGAGATCGTAAGGCTTCGTACCCAGATACAGGAGCTTTTCAGCAGAGTCTCAGGATGGGATGACGGTAGGGAGATGGATCCTCCTCCGGCCTACGTAAGAGATGCGTAGATGTGTGGAGAACAATACAGTCTTACATGACTCTTTACAGTTAGGTTTTTCTGTAACGTATTAGAAACTGTAGCAAGCGGTATCGCTTTGGACTCGGACCGTGGAACTACATATATATCTTCTCTACCTTTATTATGTCCATGACGCCCATCGGAACTCAAGCAGTTCCAAACATGCCCCTACACCTATGCAGACATGGTTTTGATGGGAGTATCAAGCGAGAGGGTTGTCTGACTTGCAATATACATCGATATATTCATTGCTGACTGCGATACAGGTATAACCAAACTGTGGACGAATTATAGCAAAAAATACCATATCTCTGAGTAGCTGGTGGAAAAGATCCAGTGTTATAGCCTTCCGACAAAGATTCGCCTGAAGCGCCAGCACTGGACGTAGAATTAGAGATTGATCGTCGGTAATTGACAACGACCTGCCAAGGTAGATAGATCTACCGACAGCAATATCTGAATTTGATTTGTCTTTTGTTCCAATTGTTCGTGTATTGCCAAAAAATGTAAGCACTGCTGGCGCATCGGCAACGTCATACCACATAAATTGATCACGGGGACATCTACACTACTTGGAATCCCTTTGTACACCCTTGTCGTGCGATCGCAGTCCTATGCTTGATATCATACACTTGCCCATCCGTCTGCCCCCGGTCATCTTGCGGTGTCCGAACCAATGTACCACCGTCAAGTTACAAGTTCAACAATGATTGAGGCTGTATAGGAAGACGACTCCTTATCTCAACAGCGAATCCGAGAACAGATTCTGTGTACATTCTGATCTTTGAATTCCAGACTGACCATCTTGATCTAATGATTCTACTCTCACGAGCGTGTCGTAACAGCAGTGTAATATAATTCATCCGTATCCCAGACCACTGCTATTTTGGTTTTAGCACCCCAAGCAGTGGACTTGATGTAAAACATCTCAGTCCGTGTCTGTACTATCGTCGTTTCCGACCACGACGTATACTTCCGCAGATATTGTATATACACGACTCCCCGTGTTGTTATCAGGCTACAAGCTACATGCTGCTCTATTTCACATTGTAGGTCCTGTTTTTCACCACACGATAGCAGATGATTCCTGATATTCCTGGAAAGATTTGGGTTCTGCTTCGCCACCTCTATCGCTTTTACTTTCGGTGACATCACGGAGAATGCAATAGTCGGAAAATCCTTCCCTCTTATATGGATTCTCGACCAAAGCGATGACCCAACTAAGCTCCACCTTGAGCAAAGATTGACGACCCAGCAACCAGGCTACGGAAAGAAGATAAACTTTACATTCCCTGGTAAAGATACCCGCAGTGGGACCGTACAGGCCACTTTTGATGAGCCTGGGTGAGTTTGCAGCATGTTCATTAAACGTCTAACTTCATGTTCGAACCTGTCATTGATATATGGCAGGGACTACTTTGTCGAACCTTTCAATGACGGTAGTCACTTGCCCATAGCCGTCTCAAAGACGATTAGTGTCATTAATTCTGAATCCGTAACTGAATCCAATTCTACTACGTCTTCGTATGTTCATTGATTTCTTTAATCCCGTAATACCCCTGATTATGAATTTTGTGGCATTTGGTAGCCCTACTGTTATATCAATACCCAGTCCAACAAATGAAATTGTGTCTAGGAAATCACTATTGTCTACCTACCTGAATTCCGACAATGGGGCATCATCAACCGAGAGGTACATTTCTTGCTTGCTCCAGACATGCTCACATGTCCCTCAACATTGGTGGGTTTAATAGTTCTTTGGGAGCTACGACGACCTTAGCCACTGTTGGTATTCCAACGTGAGTGATTTTGAATTATATATGTTTTCAATGAAAATCCATCATTATCATAGTAGTACTACCTCTACCCCGAATAATTCGGTGTCACATAGGCCAAAGCAGGTGTCGGAAATTATTGGAACCACAATTGGAACGGTTCTACTCCTGCTACTCCTTACATTTGGAGTAGTTTATTATCGTCGCATGCATAGGAACCGCCAGCATATGCTAATGCCCATTCCCACCCTCTGGCTTTCCTCCCAGCCCTGTGCGATACACAAACTACGAGGACAAGGTGTGCCTGCACCAGACATTGAACCATTGGACGGGCCTACACATACGTCCACTACCTCTAGGATGGTGGAAATTGATGTCGAAGGACTCCCAAGAGACAATTTGCAGAGGAAAAATGCTGAACTGGTGACTGCAGATTCAGATACCTCA
This sequence comes from Armillaria sp. CMW 4456, assembly GCA_028551335.1. Taxonomy (NCBI): domain Eukaryota; kingdom Fungi; phylum Basidiomycota; class Agaricomycetes; order Agaricales; family Physalacriaceae; genus Armillaria; species Armillaria sp. CMW 4456. The sequence goes on along the minus strand of JANDKJ010000605.1, from coordinate 1,483 downwards.
ACCGCACATGACGATGCCCTGGGTCCTGATCCCTCTTGCTCCGAAGGGCCACCTGAACAGGCAAGTCTTCAGATTCTTGCCGAAGAGCCGATTGCTCATGAGAGTACTTCAACATTGCAACTAAGGAACAATGAAATGGTCGAAGAAATCATAAGGCTGCGTACTCAGATACAGCAACTTACGGTTTCCAGAGATTTAGGATGGGACGAAGATGAGGAGATGGTTCCACCCCCGGCGTATGTGAGATAGACGCAGAGAGATGGCATTGTGCGGCTCTGGAACTGACTTTTGTTATAATTTATCAGCAACTGTGATGCAAACTGGTATATTACGTCTCTGCCATGTTACAATATGATGTTAACAGCTCTGTCCGCTGCGAGGACAGTAATATTAGCTACATTACCTGAAACGGTTGAATCATCTAGTGAAGGAAGAAAACACGTTGAGCATCTGTGATTGATTATCGAGGCGTCAGGTGCTATTAACTTCATTGAAAAGGATGGATGATGTGTGTACTATGATTGTCTGGGTCTCGTAAAGTTAACCAAACCGTATGCAAGGAACGCCGAGAAGACATGAACAGCATTCCCTCTACCTCATAATTTTTGCGTCGATTTAACTGACAGATATGTCTGGTCCGGGAATACTGAATGCTCGACTGTGACATGCATGCATCAGGCTGCATGAATAATACTTGGAGATCGGACGACTCACCTTCATCAGTACCCTCTTTGGCATCCAATATAACACAGAATAAGGACAAGACTGAAACGATGACCTACGTAGGGCATGGGGGCAGTCCTCCAGCTGTATATTAGGAAAAGTCGGAATACACTTATCCGCCCTAGTGAGCCAGAAAAGATGATTGATGCTACTCAGAGGCTTTGTGTCGAGTAGAGTGAGGAAGGGAGTGGACAACATTGCAGATACCGTGCCTGACTGGACAAGCATCCATTCAGACGAAATCCGAGTCGAAGTTGAGCTACTGTGGAAAAACGAAAAGAGAGTTTGCTCCAACAACAAGATGATGTCACGCACGGAGTGTCAAGCCAGTAGTATTGCACTTGGCTGAGCTCTGCAAACGCATGCAGAATGTAGACTACAGTACCTACTTTTATACTAAAGCACTATTTTACTAGAACTTTCTACACATTTCCTGCGTCTTTTTTATTCAGCATGCTCGGCATGATGCCGGATTGCCAAATTCCAACAGCTACTCCAACATTCGTTTGGACTTCCAGAGCGAGCGACAATTCTGACAATGGAAAGCTGCCTTACGCGCGACAAAAAACCTAGATAGATACTAACACCCGAAGGGAGTAATCAGGCACTGTCCTCAGGCACCAGGAAACTAAGTAGGTGTTACTGACGCGTCGGTGACGTCAGGCTACATCAACTGGTCACGGGGACATCTACAAATCCGTTGCGTCACGGTAGGCTCGTGACCAGCCGTTTCGGCAGGTGGCTGTGCTTACTTATGACG